>JAQFYG010001502.1:0-18650 GCA_034694325.1 Entomobrya corticalis | reverse complement strand
ATTGTTCATCAGTGCAATTTACATTTGCATTTGTGTAATTTACATACAATAATTAAATTGTGAAATGACTGAAATTTTATGTTTGATGACACAATTTTTAAAATCTTGAAGTGCTGCTAGTGCATACATCCCTATATAATTGTTTGCACTGCATCGTATCAATTTGTTGTTCAACTAATGCATCGAAATATTTTTTAAAAATTTGAAACATTATTAACTAAATACAATTTAAAATGATGCTGATACTTTTGCAGCGACTCATTAATAGGTTGGGTTGGGATGCATTTTCATAGAATGAACTTCTAACACTACAAATGCATTATATACTCCGTCAACTTTTGAAAATGTTAAATTTTTATTGTTGAAAGTAGTGTAATGATGCAGCTTTGTCCATCTCTACATTTTATTGTTTTCAATGGAGAATACGTGGTATACAAAAGTACTCAATAAACTTGAAAGCTTGCAACATGGGATCATTTGACACAACAGCAACAAGCTAATAATGTTGAATGTTTTGAATTTAAATTATGATATGCTCTGTACAATACAGTTTCAAAAATTTAGTTTGACAAATCGGTTATTTATAATCCATACGTAATGTTCACATTATGGAAAAGTTTGTGCGCCCAACCTTCACAAATTATTCTCTCTCATAAAAATAAAATGAAAACGATTTAAAAAATGAAGTTTTGCCTTTAAAATTTATCTTAACCAATTCAACGGAATTGTCGCTTTGATGAAACTCAATGAAGCTTTTTCATCTCCCAAAATACATTTCTCTTTTAAATGTAATTGATGCTGATGCTGTGATTATGCGTTCATAATGATAGTTCTCAAGCTGAAATTCACTCTTTAACAGCGTACGACTTTCAAAAATTGTTATTTTCTCAATCGCTAAAAACCATATTATCAAATATGACAATGAGCGTTGCCACATCGTTGCAGAGTTGATGCAAACTGCACTAGTTAAACTATTACAGGATGATAATGAATAGGTGCAAGGAAGGGGAAATCACTCTCACTTTTAATCCTCAGAGTCACTTTTATTGGCTCAATACAAGTTCACTTTCAATTTATTTCATTACTACATATTTTATCATCCTCATCAAAATTTATGAATCATGACACCAAGTCCATTGCAAGCATAGCAAAATAGATGTGTGTAGTTGGGCGAAACAAAAAATCTTTATCTTGTGCAATCTTTGTCAAATGATCAGATTTCAAGATAACGTACATAAAATAGGTACATATATATAATTTTGCTTGATATTGCACTCCAAATGATTTTGAACAAATGCAAATCTAAAAAAATTATACATACTCATACTACTTTGTAAACATGAATTGTATAGTTATAATTTTGTGTATCCACTAGATATAACTAGAATTGAAGGTGCATCGCATTCTTACAAATAATAGAATCGATTTCAGCTTTGTCCTCATTGTCAACCATTAGAAACATGCTTTCGGCCAAAGGTTTGTTGAGTAATAATTATAATAATAACAACAAGCATGTTTTTTAAAAGCCATAATACATTTTGTTTATTCATGATTGGTGAACATTGACCTTTTTCAAATTTGCTCTAGAGTTAGTGCGTGCGTGGTGCTATGTGCTGCTGTGACAAATAGTCTTGATGTTGATATACATATTTACATATTATTGGTACTTTTCAGGAGCATTTTGACAACTTTTTATATGCATCGACTACATGCACGACACGAAAATGAATTTCCTAGTTAGTATCGACTCTATATCTTTATTAAGAAACTTATTTGCAACGGTCATTGACATAATTAGTGATAACGATAACTTTTAGCATCAACATCTATACAGCGTAGTAAATGTTGTTATCTATCAATGAGTAGAAATAATAGAAACATATTATTCAAGTATTGCACATGGTAAGTACATTATTCATTCATTCAATCAAACACTTATAGATGTACATACTTATCTACTTTATTGGCGTGGTTTCTTAAAGGTAAAAGATTTTTTGAAGCTGATGGTGGTGGTGTGGTAAATAAACATTTTTATAACGGTAAACCATTTGTTTGTCAGACAAAATATTTTTGATGATGCTGGTCATTGGTCATTATTACAGGCAGTGAAACTGATTTGGTTTCTTCATAGGCAAGGCACGACTACAAATACAAGTGCATTTACTTATTATGTAGGTATGCTATCATTTGTTACATAAAGCGTCAATAGTAGTATATGACGTATATCATCCTTTTTTTGCTAGACTGACAGTTTGGTGATAATGATATTATGACTATACATTTTGAAAAAGTGCAGTGTAGCGTGGTACATAATGGATGTTGTTGACTTAACATTGTTCTATTTCAATTATATATTTTGTATCTCTTATTATATGAATTAAAAATATGTGATAATTAAGTAAGAATGTTGTCAAATCAAAAATCAATAACGTGTATAACTAGTGTTGATTACTTATATAATACAGTTTATAATGTTATCAAATTACACTTCTTGCATAATAGTTGGCTTTCGAAATATCAAACAAATACGACCCCTGTTGAATAATGGGTGAAGCAACCAAAAGGAAGAAACTTCAGTGTATGTGCTTGCTAGATTCAAAAGAGTTTCGTAGAGGTGTTGTCAAGCTGTCGCTGCATTAGATTCAGGAGATGATGTAAAAATACAGAAGTTCTTCCCCGTAAACTTTGTTGTTTAGAATTTGTTAGATAGCTTCATCCGATTGCGGCGATCCCAGAAAAAATGAACGAACCAAATGCAGAAGAAATGTGAACTACATAGTAGGACAAAAAATGCTTATCACTATGAAATAATGAAATATCTATCATATGTAATAAATTGAAATGAAATTTAATACCTTGAATGTATACTAAACTACCAAACAAATAACTGATTTTCACAGTGAAATTTCTGAATTTTTAAAAGAGAAAGAAAGTAAGGCTTATTAAGCTTAAGCTTAAATAACAAATCACTGGGCCAGCCGATGCACGTTCGAACGAGTTGCGATACTGATAATCAGAATAGTTATTTATCATGTCCACTCTCCTGCACGAAGGTTGACGTGGGCAGTTTTGTTCTGGTCGACAAATCTATTAATACAAGAAGAGATTCTAGTTTCGTGCAAAATAGTAAATTTTGTATTAAAATTCGAATTGTCACTTCTTACATCTCTCAAAAAGCATATTTGACCTGCGGGGCAGTAATAGCCGATACACGATGAAAAACCTTTAAAAGAAATTACTGCATAAATTATAACTTTAATTCAAAAAATGCAACATACATAAATAAAAATATAAGCCACAAACATTTGCAAACTCAATCTAGAAAGAGTGAAAGTAATATTTTCTATGATTATGTAAAATTTCCATTACAAATTGTTGAAAAAATAAATTTTATGCCTATACTTTAATAATAGGAGTTTCTTTATTTCTTGATTTTAAGCAGCAAAATAAAACCCAGTACTTTGAAACCATACCTGGTTGTTGAATGAGATCTGTGCTGCACGGGAATGTCCTATCAACACATGTATGAGCTTCACAGCAGCCTTTGCAACAATCTGTAGTTCGTGTACACTAAAATTTAAATAAACAGGAAGTCTTGATATTTATAAATTTTCAGTTAAAAGTCCAGCAATACTGTTAAACTAGAATTTGAATTCCTAAGAACAGTACCAGTTGTCCAGGCGGAGAGCATACTTGCCCTGAAACAACGCTAACAAAAAGTACACCTAACAATAAAGCACCTTGAGTTTTCATTTTTAGATTTCTTTTTTATTTGTCGGACTTTTCCTAAAAAATAAAACTTTAAACTGCTTAGCAAAAACAAATACTAACACTGTATTTAAGACACATTCTTTTTGAACGATTATAACATCGCATCACTGTTAAAGTGCAAACTTCATTTGGAAACAAGTGACGTATTGAACGATTAAGCGTGAAAAAAATGAGCACTTTGTAAGCAAATTTCAGAAAGTGACATTAAGACATCCGGTGGGGATGTGATGGATTACTCAAATTTTGCTAAACAAAGTTGAAACCTGGACTAAACTGGTATGTAACTGAATTTTTAGTAATACGATGCAAATTGCAAGATACCTACAATATAGTATTCATGTCATTTTAAATTTTCCTTTTTGTCTGATTTTCGCGTGACATACCAGACGGTTGGTGCAGCACCTTTTATTCTTAACAACAATTGAAGGGAGACAAACCAGTTCCCTGGATTAAATACACTAAATGCTTGCATGGCTGGAGGTGATTGGGTTGTGTCTTTTTCGTAAAGCTTTTATCGTAAAAATGTTTAGCAAAAGTATGCATTTAGCAATCAACATTTTCATTCTCCCTGTTGGTTCCACGTTGTCAATCGGCTATTTTGTTGTTACAAACATGCATCCAGTTGATATATTTTAGCTTTTAACAATAAACATTTAATGATGAGAAAAGCTTATAGCTAGTAGGGAAATATTATTCTCCTAACTTCCTCCGATGGAAGTCAATGTTATCAATAACTAGCGAAAACAAGCTCAAACACATATACAGTTAAAATATTCTAGCTTATTCTTATAGTCATTATTATACAACCAACCAGCAGCCCATATAATATGCTACATATTTTGAGTATGTTTTATTCACAAATCAGGCCAACAATTACAATAAAAGCGAGTTCAAATATAAAATGTAGATAATGTAATAATGATTTCACTTCACTCTAGCTGATTAAAATTCTCGAAAGGAAAATTTGTACGCATATTTTGATGGAAAGAAGATTGAACGAATATGATATCATGAACGCTTCAATGAGTTTCTTTTTATTCGTCAACAGTGAAACGGGAATGTAGGTTAAAGTATAAAACAAAAGATGCAAAACATACTTAATTGTAACGTATTGTGGAACAGACATTGGAATTAGAGCCTCCTCAAATTCAATATGTTTATATGAGTTATCAATGTATTTTGTTTATAGGTTCATCGTCTCAACGTACCAATAATAATACTATGATTTATTTGATAGTATACGCACACAAAGGCTGCTTAATATTCCAACTGCAATGCCTGTTTCTGACAAACTGTTTGTCAAAAACTTGCACCTTTTTTGCCTTTATGAATACAATGTAGTATATAACCATTTACAACAATTTACATGACGGCACGTGTTAGCTGTTGCAAAATTCTAAACTGCTGTACTATTAGAAGTAAACTAGGTAGCATCATTTTCATTGTTTATGCAACAAGCTTGATATATGGGAGTAGGTATATTACATTACATGCCAGAAGGTTGTGGTTGCTGAAAACTTCATTTATAATACAAATTTCAAATATATTGTAAAATAATATCAATCTATTTTCCAATAAAATCATTTATTAAAGTACTATTAGTACATATCAAATCTTCAGCGTTTAACAAATAGAACGTTAATCTCATCAACTGGATTAAGTAGAATGTATTTCACTTGCACTTTTAAGGTGTCCTGAAAGACATTTTAGAAGATAAAATGCATTATAAATCACGGCCTAAAATAATTTACCCTTAAAATTCTATGTATCACTATATTATTATTTTTAAATACCTTAAAATTTCTCGCTGGTACTATACGAAACTGTCTGATAATTTTTGCAAGGGTTGTGCTTGCTTCAATAAGTGCAAATCTAGCTCCAATACACATTCTTGGACCTTTTCCCCAAGGCGCAAAGGCATATTTTTGAGTCTCTGTCTCGTTTTCAGGAGCAAATCGGTCAGGGTCAAATTTTTCAGGACTTGGCCAATATTCCTCATCTCGGTGAAGTACCCAAGGAGGCGTCTCAACTACAGTTCCTGCAGGGATTGTGACTCCCTTAATTGTAACAGTTTCTTTGCATTCGCGATGAAGAAATCTATGAAACAAGACAAGACCCTATTTTTTATTCTTTTGCATGTAAATCCGGTTTTAACCTAAGTACGTAAAAATAGAAATCTTACACTGGAACTGGTGGATACAATCGTAAAGTCTCGTAAATTATTTGTTCGATGTAAACAAGCTTTTTACTGTCTTCCGCTGTTATGAGTTTCTTTGATTAAAAGTAAAACAATACAATTTTGTGAACAATCTTGTTCAGAAAGTATAGGAAAATATATAAAATTTATATTGTAAGCTAATATAAGGGATATAACAAATCATACCAAGTCACCAATTTCTCGCATGATCTCTTCATATGCCCTTTCTTGAATTTCTGGCTCCTTGGCCAAAAGATGTAAGGCAAAAGCGAGAGTATTAGAAGTTGAGTCGAAGCCAGCCATAAGAAACAGAATGCAATTGTCAATTATTTGATCGTCTGGAAAAAAATTGGGATATTGATACGCATGAAGTGATCTGAAATGTTCTAAAATATGCCTGCCCATTTATTTTCATTTCAATGGCATACCCGAAAGAAGATACTTTGAAGTTTTGTGCTTATTCATTCCATTATCAGATACTAGATTTGATTTTCTTGTGTCATTGTTCTTCCCAAGATTTAAATCATCTTCTTTTAAAATATCATTAGTCAGTTCACTAGTTTGGTCAGCGACATGCTTTCCAGCAGATGCTTCAATCATCAATCCAATCAAATCAGTTTGTCCTTCACTAGCCTATTCGTACAAACCATTAAAATTAATTCTACACAAACCAAATTGATTTAAGTATTTACGTTTGCGTATATTTATTAGTAATTTACTTCTGGATTAGATCGCTTGTATCCTATAATTGCTCGAATGTGATTTTGTATATCGTTGAAGATTTTGTTTCTTGATTCGAAACGGAGTAGAAATCGGAAAAAGTGTTTTAATCCGGGAAACATCAAAATTAAAAATATCAAAGGACTGAAAGGGTAATTGAGCCATTTTTTGATGTTCTGGTAAAGTGGATGCTGTAAAACAATCAACATAAAACATAAAATTAAATTTCTGTGCAAAATATAAAATACAACAATATTCTCGAATTTAGCATGTAATCAAGTAAAGAGGTAGTTTATGCTGGCAATTTCCTTTATGGAAATTTGTATCATGTCAGGAAGCTGTTAAGTCACAATATTATGAACAAGATCATGAAATTCGACCATTCCACTTACTTACATATATCGCTCAAAATATATAATCGAAGTAAATGTTAATATATTTTGTATATTTTAGTCTCTACAAGTTGGCAGAAAAGAGCTTCATTACATTGTGCGTCTAGTTAATTTCTTACGAATACTACAACTTCTTTGACTTCTTCCGTTCACCATGTCATATGAATTGGTATTTAAGTTGGATATATATACGACATAAAAAGTGTCTATTAAGGAAACAAAGCAAATACTTGCATTTTCATCCCGTTGACAATCAACATCCATTGCAAATGCTGTCTTTGTTATAACTTGGAATGTCAGTCCTTGGGCTGCGCGATATGCTTCTACAACTTCTTTTTTATTGCTTTTCTCATCAAGGATTTCCATCAGGATATCCTCTACGTTATTCATCATGACAGCAAGCTGAAAATGAAAGAATGCAAGCAAAAAATAATACAATTCCTCTCTATTCAGCAGTTTTTATGTACATTTCGCATGACATCTTAAATATTGCAAAGAACAATTCGATGCACGTGTTTCTGATAGTAAGTTAGTGTTTATAAAGGCAAAGCATTTAGGACAAATGGAAAATTAATCAAATTTAGTACTCCTACTACTCATCCAGAACTTGTCTTTTTTTATTTTTGTCTGTCTTACTGATTTCAGTTTCTTGGTCGTAAATGAGGGATTGAGAACGCGTCTATTTTCCTTCCATTCATTGTCTCGTAATCTTGCCAAATTGTGTTCTGTCTCTCCTTGAGCGTCCTTTTATTGAATATAAAAGAAAAAGACAAGTTGAATGAAAACTCTTAAGCTTTATTTATACAGATATATAGCAGATATTTATTTTGTTTGAGCAGTCTAGACTATAATATTCATTTCTTTTGATTACTTCCGCTACAACGGAAAATGTTCAAGACAGAAATATATTGAGACAGACTATAAAAGCATGTAACGGAAATATCTAATTCTTATGTACTTTTCTCTTAGTATGTCTTTTATTTCTGTGTTATTTTGTACTTACAGGTCTGTTGACAAAATTGGAAAATTGCTTCACAAAAATCTCCTTCACCATGTCCGCATCAGTGATCATTAGTTGAGGACGGAGACCAATGTAATAACCAACAACCCTTCCATAGTTTTTACTCCATTCCTGCAGAACACCTAGTGTGTCCTAAACAAATATTTGAACATAAATAATTCTTTCAACTTTCAATAAATTTGGAAACAATAACTTCATAAATGGCATGAGAATGAAAACGCGATAGTTTTCATACATAAATTCTCTGTCGATCCGTTCCACTCAAAGAAGAAAATAAAATAAAAACAGCGTGAGAAGAAGAAAGCACTTTTTATTGAGCAACTTTTGTTTCAGTTAAACTCAAGCAAAAAAAGCATACTAGAAATCTACAAGACATCCATTTATGAAGCTTTTCCCCGTAATATTCTTTTTCTCCTTGCACTTTTAGCCACTTACCACTCGCCCATAAGTCAACTGTTTGGCATTTCCCGTCCAAAAGTCTGGCTTTGGCCCCTGGATCCCCATCCTTTCCCATTGGCTCAGAACACGTTTCCTACTCCTGTAGGCATATTTACCAGAGGATAAAAGATATTATATTATGGTGCAATGTTTCACTCCACCACTGGCACCGGTGTGTGGTACTTCATCTTGTTACGAACTAATTTTCCTTTTGCTAGGAAATTCTATTTTCCCTTTTCTCTGCTCTTGTTTCATTGATAGACAGACATGCTATAAAAGCAAATGTTTATGCCAAGTAATTGTTTCAAAGGAGAATAATAGGCAATATAACTTGTAGAAACAATGAAAGTATCATAATAGCTAACTATTAATATTTACTAAATGCATATTGTACAACAACACACAAAACTAACTACTAGCTTATGTTACGTTTCACCAAGTGAAAAGCATTTCATTTCGCATTCTCGTATATGCTGTTTGAGAGTATTCCCTTGAGATGAGTCGCGTAAACGCTAGAACTATTACTACACAAAAAGGTTGTGGTAGTAGTCGTACAGTAGTTATTATGCTCTAGCAAGAAATTAATTAAATATTAAAAGAGGCTTGAATCTATAGCAGACTCTCAACTCACCATATGAAGTATGTAAGGCTCCCGAGGAGTGCAGATAATAGCAGAGAACCCCAAAGAAAGTTATTGTCTGCTTTCTCCATTTTGAACAATAAACTTTATTACGCTAACAAATTTGAATGATGGGGTACTTTAATTTAGAGTAAAGGGGTCTACGAGTAGGAAACTTCAATAAGAATTGTTCGTATATATTCAAATGTAAGTTGGTTAGTCCCTTATTATGCTATTAAATTTTGACGAATTTGGTGCTGATGGGACAACACTATACATAAGTTTGACATGGTTTTGAACAAGTAAAAGATTTCAAATCCAGCATATTATGATGTGCTTCCCGTTGCCCCATGGTTTACAGTTAGCATGATTGATGTGCGGAAAATCCCATCAAAATAAAAAAGCCGAACTGATATATAGATAGCAATTATTTATAAAATGACATATTACAAGCATTTCCAGGATCAGTATATTTAGCAATTACAGATTTCAGAAGACTTAAGTTCAATTGGCAATTTGGGGATAACAGTTAATCTGTAAGTGTTTCTGTCCACTTGAAGCATGATTCGTAAAATGATTTATTTAATCAGCAAAGATAAGTTGATATCCGATGTCACAATCAAATTATGTGATTGTCTACAAAATACGCGGTTTGGTGACCTAGATAATAATGTGAAGCTTATCAGCTTTCCGTTCGCTGTGATTTGAGGTTTGTTGGAGACGCTTGGACAGCATATTTGGATTGGTAGTAAAACCAAATCACATGCAAATGAATAAATAAGTCGCTTTCCAAAATCAATCAGGTTATGTAAAAGTTTATATAATCTCAAGGTATATCCTTATTTTTATTCCATAATGTATGTGGTAAACATATAACATTTTAAAAATTAAATATATATAGGATCGTCCAATTAGAAGCAGAGTATTTGACTGACTTTGCAAACTACATCAAATAAAACTACTCTTTACGCGTACATTCTTGTCATTGTTATACGCACGTGTAAACAATGTTTCATAGACGCTTTTATAATTCAGATCAAGATTTTACAGTTGATGACTTGACTTGACACATATGTTATACACTATTTAGTAGTAATATAATTATGTACAAAGTGTTCATTTTTGCAATAGCCTAAGCCTAAAAGTACCATTAAGTACTCCATAAAATTTTCTTCACAACGGTTTGCACTGCGATAATGCTTGTTTCTTACTTAGGTGTACACTTTGCAGAGTCAGACAGACCCAGCTGCACTGTTTCCTCATTAATACTCAAATTGTCAGATTTTACTCTGGAAATCCTTTGGAATACCACAGATCTCCAGTGAAATGTATGAAAACCTTATAGTGTTACTCATCATGACAGTGAGTAAGTGATGGGCTGCGAACGAGGCAAGTTTTAACGATACAGCTTCTTTGAGTTTTTAATTTTATAAACGCTGCGAATCTTCAGGTCAGACAAAGATGAGAGAGATTAAATGTTTTATGTAGAGAGAATATAGAGACATATGAAAAGTAGGAAATGAATTAATAAATTCGATATTTTTCTTTTATATATTATTATCAACTATAGTAGTGAATAGATAAGTTTTAAGAAAAGAATCAAGAGAGGGACTTTTATGGTCACAGACCAGCCGTATTTCGGACAGGTTTACAATACAGTGATAACACGAGTTTTCACAAGTAATGTGCAATCTTATTTAAATTTTTTAGGTACCCTTAAATAATTATGCACATTACATCTTTGTCTGTTTTAGAAAATAAATATGAAATATAATTAGCACATATTATTAAGTACTTAAATGTGAAAGCCAATTGCACGCGCGATCGACTACAATTTACTCACTGAATTAAGAATCTTATCTTGGATGGATTTATTATACTTTGTAAGTCTATGCTCTAGGACACAAATAAGAAGTAGTTGTAATCTTAGAGAAAGAAGTCAAATACTAAGAGACAATAAGACCATGACGCTTAAATATTTAGGATATATATTAGATGGAATATTTCGTGTTTCACTGGAACCTTTTCTTTCTATATCAAAAACGACTTGTATAAAATGCATTGTGAATATTCCCAGTGAAAAAGGGCTGTATTTTGAAAGGCAAACGTTCTTATTACCTCTCCATTTTTACGTTCTTTCTCTAAGGTTGTATAGTCTACGTATACATGTACAATTATCATAGTTTTAATGTACACTATATCTGTATTGTGTACCTTTATTGACATGTGTGTAGGTACACGTATCATCATTTATATTTTAATAATATTAAATTTCGATACGTTGAAAGTTTTGTAACATCTAAACTCTTCATCTCCGACAATGCTAGTCTTAAATCGACACTTTATAATGACTTTTACAAAGGTATTAAATCAGATTTTACTTGTGGGCTTTAATAATACATATGGGCTTATTTGTAAAATGGAAATAGCAAAAATGGACGACTAGTTTAGTTTATAGAATTTATATAAATTTTTGACTATAACTATAAACCTAATACCATTTTTGATTAGATGAGACTCATAAACTTTTTTGGCAATCACTGACACAACTCATTTTATAGATTCTTGAGAAGATTCTCTAGACGTTATATTATATAGTATTTTTACATAGAGAAAAATATCGAAACCAAGAATGAAGGTATGCTTTTCAGCAAGGTCAGGCAGTGTGTCATTTTTACATTTTACATTGGAGTACGAGTTGTAGATAGTAAGTACAAGTGTAGGTATAGTAAATGTTGATGAATTTTAAAAGTATAGAAACTAGTCTAAAAATAAGTGCCTATGAACCTATATAAGTTTATGTTTTCATGTATATATATATACCTTTGCATATTTCCGTTCCGATATACTTCACAGGCAATTTAGTACTTCTTGCCGAACTACCGTACTTCAATCTAACCTACGTACATTACAAGATCAAGGTACGATGAAAAATATTCCTTTATTTTACTATTCATTAAATTTTACGAAAGACATTCCCTGGAAAATAAAAATCCAGGGATGATTTATCTAAATTTCTGGAGTTGTATCGAAATAGTTTCCTTTGTCAATTTATATTGAAAATCAAACGACTGCTACCAACATTTACAAAGGAACATGATTTTGTGATATATTTCCTAATCAACATTAGGCTATTCTGTTCCTTGTTGATGGAGATTCTTTATGTTTTGTGCTTTTTAGTTTGAAAATACTTGCGTATATACCAGTAACTAATATCATTGAATTTCAAAGTTGATCTCGTACATATTATTCTGGATAACTTAAAAAGAGACAAAAGTGTTAACTACATATTTACAACGAATTTACTTTGTAAAAAAAGTACAACAAAATTGATTGTTATAAAGGCAAAAAAAGGAATGATTAAATAACTTAACATCTAAACATTTGGCACTTTCTAATATAACAAAAATATAATGTACATACACTCTTAAAAGTAAAACAAATTTTAACAAATACTTGGGTTAATTGGTATTGAAATATTCAGTCATTTATATTATACTATGAAGTACCACCTACATTAACTTGAAAATTCCATCATGCATGACTGGTAGACTAACTTGTCAACAAAGTAGAGTAGAATGTTGTTAATGCATTCTACATCCAAAATTGACAATGGAACATTTCTTTTTATTGATACATACATACTTCTTTACACTAAAGCTAGATAACTAAAGTTTGGATCTAGATACACTTCTCATAATATATGATATATACATTGCATAATTTAATTTTACTGATATACATTCGTGTACACTTTAGGACTCAAAGATACAGCAACACAGCACAACCTCCACTTTTGACACAGGAAACCGTGCTCAGTTATTCGTTGTATCGTAATAATAATATTGGTAACAATAAAACAACAAAACTTTCTTCAGTACTACATAAAACTAAAGGGTGGAATAGTAGTACGTAGTACGTGGTGAGGTATGTTCTATATCAAATAGTTCCCAATAATGATCGGACACGCCAAGTAAACTTGCACATGGTTCGGATTTTAAAAATGTTTTGGTTCTGATTTCTTGGTTTCTAGATCATATTTTCTTCTAGTATCAACTTTGGTATATCAGAGAACCCATAGATTTGACGTCGACATCAGTTCATTGTTGGATGCGTCATAGATTTCCGGTTCGGATCCTTTCTTACTGAAGTTGAATCAAAGGAAGCGTTGGTTGAGAAAGACAGTTTGTTTTCAACGTCAAATAGAGAGTGTGTGTGTGGGTGGGAGTCTTTGCAGTAGCGCACAATGAAAAAAGTAGAAATGCCATTATTTGAGATTTGCTTCCGGGTAACATCATCAAACTTTTGCTTTTGACTACAACCATACTCGTTCATACAAATAGTAAATAGTAGCATTTGTCATGTTCGCATTCGTGGTAGTCAAACAAAACAGCTATTAGGAATACAATATTAAATTTGCTTTCATTTGCCTTCATTTGCTTTCTCCCCACACAACAACCAACCCCAGTTTTGCATATTATTCTCCCAACAATTATAAAATTCAACTACCACGAGATTTTATAACTTTTACATCCTTGTTATAACACTGTTTCTATTTCTTCTTGATGTCGTGTTTGCCATCCTTTCATGTAAAGCAAATAATTCTCAAATAATACGTCGCATATTCACGATTTTGCACAGCAGGTTCCTACTTTCACTTTCACTTCGGTTACAAACCCTAATGTGTATATAGTATTCCGAAACATCATTGTTGTTTAGGTATATAATTTACAACTTTCAAAAAGGGGGAATGACAATGAAAGCAAAAGGCGTTTAATTTGACAAGTGGCTCGCCTTTCCTCCCATTTTCCTGTTGTATGGCAGTACAATGTCAGTATGGAAAAGAAGAGGGGCATTATGGATACTGTGTATAGTAAATTGATACATATTTATATAGAGATAGTTTTGTACTAGCATCGCTTTATGCAAAATAGTACATAGGAGCAGGTGTGTTTCGTAATGTAATCATGGTATGTATAATATATAATATAATTATTAAGATAATAATGTTATATAACAGTACTAAACATGTAGTTACACACATAAAACTTTTCCACTTAACTTATCAATTTGTAATATAATTTCCTGTATACTATATGTATATACATTTCTCTTAATCATGTATCTTATATTAAAGGATATAATATTATATGAATATTCTTAGATATATCTTGATGTAATATAATAATGATAAAAGCAGTATGTTCATTATCGCAGCGAGCCATGTCCATGATGACCACCGTAACTGGAGGGACCCGTGTGAACATGGGATCCGGTATTATTACAATTATTTGAAGGGGCCGTAATATGTTTGGACGAACAGGGCTGTACATCGTCGATGGGCCACACGGTTGTCGTTACCGGTGGTTCCATCGCTTGCTGAGATTGTAACATTCTTGCAGCGACAGCAGACGAAGCAGCCTGCCTACTGCCGGCATTTGCCTTCTGCATCATTTGCATTTCTCGGGAAGCTCTTTCAGTCAATGTTAGTTGGTCTGTGTCCTCACGCTGAGGAGCATGAATACGACAGAGCTCATGTGTCCCCAACATGGCCATAAGGAAAGCAGCCAACCCTGCCAGGAAACCGAATACCTGAAAAAATCAATAAAATGTTTTTTATATTCTTTTCCATACATACACATCTTTTCCCAATTTATTTTATATTATAAATAATAATTTAACGTACATACATATTTATTGTTATAAATCTTAAACATGTTAACACTTCTACAGAAATATGATGTGCCCTATATATGGTATGTATAAACACGAGATACCATAAGTATTTAATTTTAATTAAAATAAATAGGCAAAATGTGAGCTTGACATGCTACGCCAAGTTTTCGCAGAGACATTTTAAACGTGGGACTCCTTGGGTAAACAATGTGAAGTAATGAAAAACAAACTTTCACTGTTTAAACTTTCTACACAACCATGAAATCATAACATGTCCCTTTTACATCTCCTTGGCCGAGCAAAATCATCATCATGAATGTTTAAAGCCATGTTCATGCATATATGCACAGAATAATAAAAATACTAGCAGTTCCTCTTTTTGTCATGAAAAAGTTGTCAGAAATGTATACAGACATTCTGTATGAAACAGTTTTGGGTTTATTGCTTCCCTGAAAACAGGCAGTACAATGTGAAAAGTTATAACTTATACTGTTGATTCTTTCTTTCTACTTTCTCTACTTGCCTGTAGCAATGGTTGTAACAGTGTGGTAGCTTCGATAACTTTGTAAGTTTTTGTATCATAATTTCTTGTCACATAAAATTACATGCAAGGACGACCATACAACTTAAATGCTCAAACAATAAGCGCGATTTTGCTTCCGCCTGTCACGACAATGACGTCGACGTTGATATAAAAAGTGTAACGTTTACTTTTTTCCTTAACAAGCTTGAAGCTGTAGGACCAACTGGAAGGCATTTTTTATTGTACTTCAATTTCCCTATTAAAGCCAGTGAGGGAGGGTAAACTGGCATATCTACTTGAATGGAGCGGAGTTCTCAGCGCAAGTACTTCCGTACATCTTATTGTATTCTTGTAATATAATCAACTCCAGCTCGCTTTTCAAGTAAAAGAGGGAGGAAAGACATGCCGAGTTTATTTTTCAAAATAAATAGACCTAAAAAAGCAAGTTCTAAAAACTAACAAAACTGAATTATTTACGGAATCGTAAAAGAAAAGTTCATATATAAATTTTAGTGCTTGTTTTGTCACAAACAACAATGTCGTATTTATTAAGTAGCAAAGGCTATTTTATTGAAATATATCAGGTCTATCTATCCACCCGTCAGTTGAAACATAAAACACTGCTGTCGCCAAAATCCGAGTTTCCATAATGCACATAGAGGCAGAATAAGCTGGAGCTATGTGATCTTTCTTTTAAACTATCACAAGTAATAGTGTACACATGCAGATTCAGCGTTCAATTATGAAAAAGTTTAAACATATTATAGAATCGAGCTTGAATCAAAGTTTAAACACGATCCGAAAGTACAATATGCTTAACGAAGCCTGATATTTAAAAGTCTGATCATGAACATTAATTTTATGCTAAAAATGTATGTATCTTGCATCGATTTTTAAATTAGTACAAAAATAAGGTTCCCTGAGGTTCATACATTGTGCATACACATCTGTCTTTAACATGAATTTATTTATTGCATTAATATATATTTATACTAAGTGCATGCAATGTTTTCTTGTTGAGAGAAATGGGCTTTAAGGTTTATTGTATTGGGTTCAAAAATAACAACTGAAATACGACAGGCATTTATTAAAGATCTGACATATTTACCTGGTGCTAACGAATTCAAAACAAACAGACTTTTAGAAAAGCCAATTTTTACACAATAGACTTATGAGCAAACTACTTTATTCTGCATTGTCAATTGTACTTTGAGCCAAACGATGGCAGTAAATAGTCTTTGAAAGAAAATATTTCCTTTTTACAAGATCATTAAAGAATTTCTAGAAAAAAGGATTCTATCATAAATTCAGTATACCTTCCTGACACGAATGAATGTTATTCAGCGGATTTAATAGAAACTGCCGCTGAATATACAGTATTAACTGTATCATAAAAATCCCAGATTACCAGTTTCAGTAAAATAACTTTATTTTGTAGCATCAAATGGTGCAAACTTAACCTTTTTTTAAACAAATACATCCGAAACTGTATTGGAATACTAGTAGACCGACAGACAGACAGAGCCAAATAACAAATTACTTTTCGCTATTTTGCATGTGCCAATATATAAGCACTTCCAACGAAAAGTTATTTTCTTTCCCTGTTTGGTTTTGTTTGAAATCTTCATGTTTGAAGACGGAAATGAGAAAAAAGAAGAAAGGTTTCTTCCTGCATTTAGTAAGCTGGGGAGCTGGAGAAAGCAGAGGAAATTAGAGCAATTTGCTCCGAGTCGGACTTTCTAGTAAATTGCTGTCTCTGGGATTATCTCGACACAAAGTACGCATACCTAGGATTATACTTTGGCTCTGCTGGGTTTTGTTTCCAGTTACTTTGCTGGTAGTACTAACTCTTTTTGCGCTTTCTACATAAAAAACTGGAAATGGAGACCAATAAACATGTCTTTCACTTATGCTTTATCCATGGCTGCTCTGGCTCTGTGAGTATTGCGAAATAAAAGAATGTGAGCATTACACTCGATTTACATCACGTCAAGAAAGAATTAAGCTGGCAGCAAAGGGGAAGAGCGGACTTGCAACCTATGGGGCGTTGTAACATTCAGAAAGTATTACAACCAATATGCGACGGGTACAATGTGCGTACAAAACTGACAGGTTGAGCTGAATTATAGAATTAGACTGGATGGAGGCAACGAATTTATTAAATATTTTATTTAATCTGAGAAAGATACTAACAATCTATTCTGACTTTTCAAATATACAGAAATAATAATGATTTTCACAATTGCTAACTTAAAAACACAACTTTTGCTTCATTCCAGTCTCAGATTTAACATCTCCACAACGCACTCATTAAAGCAGCAGAATATTATTAAAATTAAATTATAAATTAGATCTAGAGCTTCCTGCAACCTAAAACATCGTCATTACATCATACCGTAATGTCAGTTACTTTAACCGCACTGTACATAATGTGTACCTAATCTACTTTCCTGTGCACTCTTTACTTTACAATACAAAAGTTTTGAAACAGAATTTTTTATGCTATATTCTACTCGTCTGCTTTCCCTTCTCACTATATGGACATCTCTTTTAAGGTATTCTCTTGCCAATTCATAGAGCACGGCCTCAGGAAATTCTTAGAAACTTAAATCCCGAAAGAGGTTTCCGGTAAGTAATGCTTGCGTATTTCATAAAAAAGCCATACACCATCTTCTCAAATTATTATCTCTTTGCAGCTCTGGTTTGTTCGGGGTCTCACGTTTGGAAATGCGGACAACCTACGTGGAAGGTGAAAGTTATACAGGTCACATATGCTTTCAACTACTCCTACGCTTATAGAACTAGACTTTCCTGAAAGCCACAGTAAAATAAAGCACTTCAATAATAAACTCATGAGCTGTAATGTGCCTTATGTAAGTCCATTTAATCCTCCAAATGCCTACAAAAAAGCTTTTATAATCAGCATTTCGATTTTTGTACAAAGAAAGTAGCTAATGCTTTCACAAATATGAGCGGCTGCTGTTTGCTTCTACGGTAAATATTGAAGGAACGTGTACAACCTGAGCGGCAGCTCGTAACAAGTATAACGGCAAACGATGATGATATGATAATACGTATAACAAAAAGACTTTCTCCCTCTCTATCTATTTTTCTCCATATTTTATGCAATATTCATGAGTACTAAAAGGACGGAAGATATCACTAGTCGGAAAGAGTACGCACTTAATTCGTTTACTTTTACTTCATCTCATCTTCATGAAAACAGAAATCCACGTAATATTACCTCTATTCAACGTATTCATTCACATTCACCGGTGGCACCGCCACATTTT
>JAQFYG010001501.1:0-18652 GCA_034694325.1 Entomobrya corticalis | reverse complement strand
GTTTAGTTAGTCTCCATCAAAAGCGTCAGTACCCTACTAAGGCGTCAGTAACCTACTAAGTCACAAGTGACCTCTTAAATTATTTAATTTAGTTATAAATTGTGATTACCTAATTCTCTCCTTATGTCATCGTCACTCAATACGCCATGTGCCATTTTCGACTTGACTTTAAACTGAAATGTTTATTTATCAGATTTAATTATCAAATCTTGTAAAAACAATAATAAAAATCTACAAACGACAACTGAAGTGCACTAAATTCAATCAGATGAGGATGAAATGTAGCTGCAGCCGTATTTGACTTCATAAATAGCACAAAATGTGCTGATTTTAACGGACTTGGGCTTTATGCGAACCAGAAAATTATTACGTTCGAATGGCAGCCAAACAAAGCAAAAATTTTACTTGTTGCTGGTTTTATTTAGTTTTGGGTGCTACTGTAGTATAGTATAGTGCGTGCAGTATGCATCGTAAGCTGGTGTACATGAATTGAAATTGAAATGGGATTTTTGTGGGACTTTTTACATATTTCCATGTTTTTACATATTTCCATGAATTTTTACATATTTCCATGTAAATATGTAAAAAATAAATATTTCCATGTATAAATGGGCACCTTGATCAAAAGTCAAGACCTCAAGACCAAACTCCAATATTCCCATTCATTCAACACAAAATAGCCGAGAAGAAACGGTAACATCCACACAAAATATTACTAATTAACCTCTAAAATCCCCCTAGTTTCCATGGTTACATATCATCTTAAAAATGTAATCTTTCTCTGTGAATGCCCCCATCCAAAATACACCTCTCATGGTACATAAAGATTACCATATCAATTCATAAGAAAAAGAGAGCAAAACAAGGAAAGAATGCCGTTTTTACATTAACAGGAATATCTATAGAGTTAATATGCATTATTTTATTTATTAAAAATATTAATTTTAAATGGGCAACTCTGATGAAATTTATAAGAATATTATATAGTACGACAGCCGACAAGGCAAGGCATACATGCATAATATGATCACAAACAAACAAGATGAAAAAGACCTCGGCCCGAAGAACTCTGAATCTTTTAAATGAAGATGATGAGATGATGATCTGATGATCGCAAACTACAGAAATATCAATACAGACAAGAATACAAAATTATAAACAGGTAGAGATAGCTTTTTTCATTGTAAATCTAAAGTAAAGGGTTAAAAAAGATAGTATTACAGGTTAGAAGAGAGCACTATTTTATTTGAGCAGAGATTTTTTTTCTCTGTTACGTCAACCAAGTCAAGTTGCAAGTTGCAAGTCTCAAGTGAATCATATGATAGGACAACGACGACGTTCAACTTTTACGAGAAAAATAGTATATTATTTTTTATGTTAAAAAGAAAAACAACAAATAATACACGGCGACGATACTCTACATCAACAGCTCATCTTTTATGTTTAAAATAATATTATATCTGTTTGTTATTGTTATTAAATAAATAATAATAATAAAGTATAAAAATAGGAGAAGGAATAAAATAGGATGGATCTTTAGAGTTGATAGTTCGATAGTTGTTGTTATTATTACAAGGCTATTTGGTGGTGGTTGGTGTTGGTAGTGGTGTGATGACTCATTCCAACAATTAGATGATCATGATGCCGTGATTTAAATTTAAATTGAAATTAGAAGATAAATTTAACAAGTGGAAGGAGAAAAGAAAGGAGAGATTTTGATTGGAATAAAGTGCTGCTGCCTCTGTACTGAAATTTGTAAAGTAAACCTGTCATTTTGATTAGTAGTTGTAGATTTGTGAGATTATGTGTTAACTGGTTTATTAATTAATTGATTAAAGGTCAAGTGAATGGTTTACAGTATCTTTTTATGTTTACTGTGAAGTCCTTATTAACTGCCTACTTTGTATCAATTATCGTGTGTTGTGGATCACTGCTGATTTAGTTTGTGGGTTGCTGGACACTGGAGGACCGTGCAAAATTGCTCATGTGAAAGGTGAAAGTGTGAATCTAACAATTTAACGAATAGTAGCTGTAATTATAATTGGAGTGGCAAGTTTCAAGACTAATCGTCGTTCAATATTCAATATTATTGTGGAAATGACAGAACAAAAAGGAGAAGCTTCCTTGTGCCAGTGAAAGAAACGGTAATAAATCGGTTATTCAGTAGTTTAGTATTAATAATTTGTAATTAGATCGATGAAATATCTAGACTATTGAAAATAGGGTAGGTTAATTGATGAATGATCAATCAATAGTTCATGATGATTATGATAAGTCGTGCGTGGCAAGGGAAAGGTTTCACTTTTAGAATCCGGCAAGTAAATTTAACAAACGATGTTTAACTTTGTGTATTTACTTTTCTTTTTTGCTTGTTTACCTTTTCGGGTAACAGCTGTTGACGTTCTAAAGTTACCAATTTACCATGTTTTACGTCAGCATCTAACACTACTAGCTGGAACGTGGAACAGTTATAAGTTAGAGGAGAAAGTTTAAAATTACTACAATTTGCTGCGTGTTGTACAGTTCAAGCTTAATTGGCAATTGGAGGATTTTGTTTTAAGAAATTAAGTTATCGAGAAGTTAGATTTTGAGGATTACATAGATAGATGGTAGGTCAGGTCAAGGTCAGATTTTGGATTTAAAAAATAATGGTTGCCTGATAATTAATAGCAAATCTTTGTCTTTGGTTGATGTGCTGTAAATACCTGGTAGTTAAAAAGTTTAATATTACAATCCACCAGTGGTTTAATGGGAACTTGTTTGTCTGTGATTTGAAAACAGTACTGACAGGGAACTTTGGGTATTTGATAATTGATCTCTTTTAACCAACTCTTGCTGATAAAATTGAAGGTTTGTGATGCTTGTTCGTTACTCATTTAGCTGCTATATTTGTTTAACTGTCGAATGTAAAATTGTCACTTGTTAGTTGATCATCATCATTGCATGAGCTTGACTACCAATTGAATCTGGTAAATACCGTTACCAGAGCAGTTGCAACTTTTTGTGTCACCACAATCACCTCTCACCTGTTAGTAGCTGTTAGCGGTCAACTGCTGATCAGAAAACATAATAGATGAACTGCCAGTTTTATTTCGAATTAGAGTCAAACAGTCATGCTTAACTATTCAGTCAATTGTACTATAAAATCGCAGATGAAACAGAAGTTACATAAGTTAATGTTAGCAGTAGTCCATAATCCATAACACAATTGTGTTGACAATTTCACCATGACACTCATGACAGTCACATGACTATTCAGTGACTCATCATCAGTTGCAGCTAAATCATCAATATCTATCATCATGCGATAGTGTTAAAGATATTCGTATACGCGTGACAGTTTTTTTCGGATATGATTATCATACTATATATGATCGGATCCACATCTTTTACAAAATTTTATGCATGACAATTTAGTTTGTGTAAAGAATAGGACCAAATTTATGCCAAGTTAGCATCTTGCAATGTTGCAATAACAGTATAGTCATTCCAAGTAAATTTTAATTATTATTAAATTAAATGTGCTACGTTTGAATGAAATATATTACATGGCACCATCGTTTCATCTTCATCAACGAAAAAGTATAGTGTAGTTAGTATTAGTAGCATCATGGACACGGACAAATAATAGTATATTTAGCTGAACATCAAATTATGAATGGGGTTGTCATTAAAACCTGATTCATTCACAATATAATATCTTGCCCTCGTCAAATACAGGTTGCAATTGCAATATTTGATTGGTTGGTAGTTGGTGGTAAGTAAAGTAGAGGATTTAGTGCAATGCAAATTAAAGCACACTTGCATAATCTTCTACTATAGTTTTAGCTGTTGTTGATGACTGATGGTGCTGATCGTTATTTGTTTCAGCTCCTCTTCATCACTAGATAATAGTATTAGTAGTACTAGTAGGAGATAATGTAGTAATTTAGTGTTGATAGTTTTGCAGCTCAGTAAATACTAATTCTGCAAACATTGCAAATATTTTAGCCCATTTGCTGATCATCTTCTTTTTGTGAGTTTTCTGGCTGCTAATAGTATACTAACGATTGATAAGATAATGATGGATGATATGATGTGATCACAGGATATCATCATACTGGGAACTAACCATGAATGACTGATAACGATCATAGGTCAAAAAATAATGTATGACGGCATATCATTCAAAATATGATCATATCATCTACATTTCAGGACAGAGATAGTTTAGCCATCAATTAGTAGTAAGGTAGAGCCACCATGGTTGAAGTTGAAAGAGTTAAGTGTGAATAGGTATATGATTTTTTTCTGCAAATGCAGTAATATTTTATGGTAGTAGGGTAGAGGTGATGATTGTGAGTGCATACTAAATGGAGAATAAACAAAATTGAATATTGTGGTCAAAGTTGGTTATTGGTGGTAAGAGATAATTATTTTGTCATGAGTTATAATTTTAGCAATTTAATGAGGTGGGTGGAAAGGAATGGCAATAAACTGAATTGTATTTAGAGGCGGTTACTATGAGTATTAAAATAACTAATTCCAGAATAATTAAATTACTGAAGAGCGGGAAAGAAAACTAATATCCTTGTTTTACTTTTTCTGTATTTTCAGATCATTAGCTTGTAAATACTGGGAGAAGAGTTTCTAAGACAAGCCACAGGAGGACATTAATTTGTGGAAATAATTTTTCAATTATACTCTGGAGGATCCGTATATCAACAAATAAATGTGTGGGAGGATCCGTGGTCACTTGTGAATGTGGTCACGATCTACAACAAGAAAAGTGATGACGGATTCGTCTGAGAGGCAAGTTGCTTCTGAACGTGGAACTGTTGAAGTTGATATAATTACACCTGGCTCAGGCGGTGGAGGAGGAACTTCCGCTGCTGCTGCTAATGGTATTACCACCCCCGGTGGAAACCGTATTCCAATTTCTGCTCCGAGAAGAGAGAGTGTTGAAATTGACATAGGAAATCTTTCAACAAGTGGCGTCGACAGTAATTATGTAGCAGGTGCTGGTGGAGGACCAAATGAAGAGTTGAATATAACAACATCAGTAATACCACCTCCACAATTTTCTTCCACTCCGATCCCAGGTACTAATCCTCCGTCAAGGGACACCGGAAGTGAACGACTGACTACTCCACAAACTCCAACTGCATCAGAACCAAGGACTACAACCACTTCAACTTCGACCTCACCACCTCGCCCAGAAATGAATGGGAATTCAGACTACCACTCCGGCTCTAGATCTTCCGGTGCCTCTTCATCTTCTTCATCCAGACGTCAGCGAAATGGTGGTGGTGGTGGACTGTTTGGTATTAATCTTGATCTCAACTTTGACCCGAGCAGTTGGCTGGTGCCGTCCAATGTAGCTCAACGAGGTATATCGTCCCTCTCTGTACTCCCAGACTGGGTGCGTCATCCTGTCGGCATGATTCCAAACAGGGGAAGTGATAACTCTTCATCGCAGTCCAATGCTGGTCTAAGGGAAGGTGGACAAAGTCAGCAACATCATCATCATCACCACCACCATCATCATGGTTCATCAGGAGGAGGAGGAGCCGGAACTGCAAGTAGACTGGTTACACATCTTCACCCTTCTCAGAGCGGTGGAGGGGCTGCAGGAACTAATTGGAATGCCCCTTCGTTTCAAACAAGTAGTTCGAATCCAAGTAATATGCATCATCATCATTCGCATCACTCCAGCTCAAGTTCCAACGTTCCGTTGAGAACTCGACATACCGTCGTTAATTCCATGCGGCCAGTTGATGAAGACATGGATGCAGGTATTTATCCTAGCTTATCTTAAAATATAATGAATTGTTTTAGGATCTAATATAATATTTAACTAATCGTAACTAATTATTTAAGACTACAACCCTGTATCTACCATTGACATTGGAGCCACGGGTCGTGATAACCGTGGTGACGCACATTCCTACGTAATTGACATGGACTCTCCAATGGGTGGCTGGGCGGAGGATGACGGTCCTGCTTCCTCTCAGCGTGGAGCTTCCAATCTCGCAACTTCAGACGCTGCTCATGATAACGCTTCGAACGCTGCCGTGGGGGGAGATGGTGCCCGGCGCAGTATTGGTGATTTGAACTTGCCTGTTGGGGGCATTCCCGGTCCGGCACAAGGGATTCCTGGAGGAGGTGGACTTAATCCTGATGGTACTCCTTCAATGACAGATGCTGCCACTGGTGCAAATGAAAGAACACGAGCTGCAGAGATTTTAAGGGATGCACCCGAAACGAGGGCTTTCATCAATGAAATAAGTCGCTACACTACAATACGCCCATTTATCGTGATCAATTTTCTCAAAGGCGTTTTCGACCATGGCACCAGTATACTCGCATTTCTCGCTTTGGTCGTTACGTTCAGTCATGCGAATTCAATGGTGAAGAAGGAAGTGTCTAAACAGCGAAAACGGAACTTGCTGTATTTAACTATGATCGTTGTTAATCTTATGGCTTGTGTCGCCTTCATTTACTATGTTTTTAACGAGATGGAGCTCTACTACGCGTAAGTTTATTAGTTTTTGCATGAAAGAAAATACATATAATCATCTTGTCAGAGAAAACATAATTTAATTGATAATGTTCCTATATCTTGTTTTAGATTGGTTTTTATGCCCACCCATACTGATCTTACAGCCTTCTGGTCTCTCATGTGGGCTGTGGGTGTAACCGACTATGTGGCCAAATTCGGAACGGTGTTTGTAAAAATTATTGTTGTATCGCTTCCCGGTTGTATACTTCCTTTTCAAAAAAGGGTAAGATAAGTACTTTGTGTTATTCTCTATTTGACATTTACCTAACTAGTTGTCTATATGTACATTGATTCGATGTTTTTGGTTTGGTTACAGGGAAAGTTTTATCTTTTCATCGAGTACTCCTCGCAAATTTACCGTAGTTTTCTACCTGTCTATCCCTGGCTATTTTATTTGGTCTCCGCGTACGAAGGGACCGCTCGCATGTTTGGCCTTCTCTTAGCAGGAATCTACGTCATTTTTAAAATTACAGATTCAGTGAAACGCTTCAAAGATTGGCTGAAAGCCTTAGAAAAACTCTTATCGAATGTTGTAAGTAAATACCTTATCTTGCACTATGAATACATATTCTAATTAAATTAATTAATTAATTAAATATGGATGTTTTTCTTTCTTCTATTTCCAGCATTACGGAACGAATCCTACTACAAAGCAATTAGATGGTGCCGGCACAATTTGTCCCATTTGTCACGACAACTTTGCCAATCCAACTCGACTCCAATGTTCCCACATCTTCTGTGAAGAATGTGTTGCCACATGGTTTGATCGCGAAAGAACGTGCCCAATGTGTCGGGCAAAAGTTGTCGATGACCCCACTTATCGGGATGGCTCCACATCTCAATACATTCAACTATTTTGAAGGAAAAAAATAAACCATCGTGTCCGAAATAATTTTAGAACGAAATGCTTCCAAATTAATTGTCCCTTTTATACAAGAATGCCAATTGAAAAGCAATGCCTACTTTTAAAACTAATCATCAAATAGGTAAACCGTAAATCCATTTTTGCAATATTTTATATCGAGCTAAATTATCTGTGTTACAAATAATTACAGTAACTACCTTTAATTTTAGAGTAATATTTTTAATTATGATTATTACTACTGTTCATCTTCATCGTTCATTTCTACGTCCTCTTATGCTGTGGCCTATATGAACGCTCGTTTTTGTTGATAGTTGGTGGTACAATTGTGAATAAAGAAGATATTGTACGGTTACAATTATACAACTTTTTTATTTAAACTTGATGCCTATTTAAATTTCAACTACATTGTAGCAATAATAATTAACTTCAAGAGTTAAATATACAGTAATTAAATAGATTAATGGGGGTAGTGAATCAGATACATAATTTATGTAGTACGAACTTACGTAAAAATAATAGATCATGACATTAATTGATGTTGGTGTTGTTCCCTAAATATCTGTGGTATTCTAGCTTGTTTTATACACAGTATAGAAACGACGTGCTGAAGCTATATAATTAGAAATTGTTTTAATACTAATTTACGGGTTTTCTCGTATAAAAATACTTCGTTGTTACATAAACACACTTTAAAATTCTCTATGAAAACTACTAATCTAAGTAAGAAAAAATGAGACAAATATATCAGAAGCAACTCCAATATTCTCGCTTCGTTGTCGCAATTAACGCCAACGTCTTACGTTTCCCGTTTGGTACGTTAACCAATATGTCAAAAGTGTTGCAAAATCATATGAAGTATTCGAATAAAAAATGCATTAATGGATTGAAGGAAAGCGTATTTAATAGTTTCCATGGAACATATAAATATATATGTTATGTATTGTATACCTTTTTAACTATATTCTTGTCATTTATTTAATGAATTTCGAATTAATTAATTATTATTTACTATACAAGTTGTTTTAAAATGTATACTTATTATTATTACTAGATTCTTAAGTCGCTTAAAAAGTACATGATCGTCTTTATATATGCAGTGGGTATACTATTCATTTCATAATAGGTATACATAGTGTACTTACTGTTATAATTAATTATATAATTTTTTTTGTAAACACACATTTACAGATTGAATTCCATGTACATTATTCATGTGTATACTATTTCCATAAAAGCTACATAATATTTATATAGTATCGCTATCAATTTTCTAAAGATGAAATTATGAATAACATGAAGCGTTTATATATGAACTGTTAGCACATTGCCATTGCATTTCCATTTATACTATATGTAAAAAACAAATGAGACGGGAAGGAAGTATAAAAAACTAATTGTGTTTAAGAATGATTTAGCAAGTAGAAGAATTATATTTGTGTATTTTAAAGGGATAATTTACCTAAATACTTAATAATGATTGCAGAAAATTTGCAACATCGCTTATATCTAAATGTTGTCGTTTTTTAAATGAACTGTTTTAATCCGAACGATGCAACCCGAAACATATTATGCTCGTCCTCGTCAAAAAAGATAATTACCAGGAATAATAAAAGTTGATAATAAAAAATATCCTAAATATTGAAATATAGGTAATTAATAATATATTATTAATTATGAATTGTGAAGAAAGTATATATCTTATTTTTTTGCTGTATGTACCTCTACAAAAAAGCATAATAATTATTATGAAAAAATTAAATAAAAAGAGAACCAATGAAATTAATAAAAAAATATCTGAAAAAAATGAATGAATGCATGTTTCAAAATACTTTATTTTTGAAGAATAGTGATAATGACAGTAGACATTAGTAAGAATGACAACGATTCATAATTAGGTCATCTAAATTCAAAAAGCTAGTCTCGTTAAAAGAATAATCCTATCAATAAACTATAATGGTTTTAAAAGAGATAAAATTATATTTTTATTAATGAACATGAAGAAACAGTTAAAAATAGTATACTGGAGATTCATAAAGTTTGTATTCATTAAAATAATAATAATAGTATATGTTTGTGAAAAATACTTTGAATTCTAAAAAAAGCTTTTATGCAATAATCCTTTCTTCAGCTTTAAATGACTTTTTAAATGGTCTTTTTATGAAAGAAGAATAAAAAGCCATTATGCTTTTTAAGATACTTCTTTAATCTGATAAAATACCCATTTCTCCATGAAACTGGGCACAAAATTTTCCATCGTCGTAAAGCTAACAGGCTTTGGCAAATTATCTAATACTGCCGTCTCAAACATTTTCAAGCTCGCACTTGACGAGATACCATTTGCATGAGTCATGTAAACCCCATCTTTATTCAAGATCGAAAAGGAAAGTCGAATAATTTCCAAAATGAAGTCCCAGATTTCCCCTTGAGGCGTTGGTGAAAGGGGAATGTCAGTGAGATCCCCAAAAACGACATCAAATTTCTTTCCTGAATTGACGCAATTCTTCATGTAGGCCACACAATCGCCTACAACCACCTCATATTTGTCATGAGTGTAGGTGTCCAGGGTGGAGCCACAGGCGGAACGGAGATGAATTCGACATCCTTGCATGACCGTATCGTCAATATCGATCATGGTGACATGGGCAGGATTCTCTTTCAAGAGCTCATGCAAAAGCGCGCCGTCACCACCTCCCAAAATCAAAACGGATTTTCCTTTGTAATCCAGTTTCCCGCGCCACATTAGGGACTCGGTGTAAATCAAGTCGCTTTCCGCCAAGTTGACAAGGTCGTCCAGTATCAAGATATTCCCGTAGTTTTCGGAACGTCCAATTTGAACGTGTTGGAATTCAGATTGTTTGTCAAAAAGCATTTCTTTAATGTCGTATTCGAGAAGACGGTCATCCGAGGAGTTGAAGTAGATGTCGTGTTTGAGACCACGCTTGAGTTCGGGGATTGCTTTGGTCTTCTTTTCAGTGTTGAGCTTTTGGATCATTTCCTTTTCGAGCTCTCTTATGTGGTCGTAGGATGGAGAGTCAGTTTTTAGGGTTTTGTCGTACTCGAGGGTTGCCGTAATAAATGAGTTCTTCTGGTGGGTTCGGAGTGTCATGGTGACCCCGTTGGTTGGCTCAATGTAGAGACGGACAAAGCCGAGACGACCCTCAGTTTTTGATGTTATCTCTTGGTGAGATACTCGTACCAGCTCGCCTGGAAAACACAATGTAAGTAATTGATATTTAAAATCTGTGATGAGAGACTAATAATAAAGGTTGTTTTTCAGTATGAAAGCAATTATCTAGGTGTCAAATGGGCATGCGTAAAGATCGTAGGATAATAATAATAATATTAAAATGACAGTTCAAAAATTAATCTTTGTTTGCTAAATACCGAAATGAAGATAAGCTTAAGTGCGCCATTAAGTGTTAGAAAATTTGTCATATGCAGAGATTAAGTTTTTGTGCATTGAATAAGTGTATTTTGTAAGTCCTACTCATTGTAGGCAGCCATTACTATTGTTGTGAAATATAAACGTGAAGAATAAAACGAGTTAATAATAATAATAATTGGTTTGACAGCGATAAAATAATCTCAAAGATCTCGTCTTTCTGCTTTTTATGATTCTGCCTGTCCCAATCTTACAATTTCTCACGATTGTGGTGTTATGTAAATTGTATTTTGTGCTTGATCCTTGATCCCTATATTTCCTTTCACTCAAAAAAATATTTCAATATGAGATGGTGTTGAATGAGGATGATGAGAAGAAAGAAATCAGCGCCGCTGCTGCTGCGTTAAAATTTCAAGATGTAGTAAAAATGCAAGTAATGGTGGTGGCTTCATCGATAGGCGAAATGGTGACAAAGAACAAAGAGCATTCTTTCTTCTTGTGGTGTAGTTTAGCAGATTTGAAAATCATTATATAACTTGGTATGAGGTAAATATGTACTTATGCATGTCATTGGGATACCTAACCATTGTGGTGATGTCAAATCTAGCATTGGTATTTACATATAAAAAATAATCAATAAAATATTACGTTACGGCGCCATGCTAAGGAGGACATTCTTTCTTTAACTTTGAAAATGCTGTTAAAATTTAATGTTCAAAATGATTTACATCTCAATGTAAGTGCAGGCAAACCCTATATGCCCAACAAAGCGGCCGCTGAGCGGTGGTTTATGGAAGCTAACTGATGTCTTGCTTTATACTAAGATCGGTCGCCCCAATAATCTAGAAATCCCAATTAATGATCATTACCAGTAAGGCTCCTTCATTGATGCATGAGCAGTTTAAGAATTAAGTAGTTTTAGCAACTTTAGCCTGTCAATTATAACAAAACTGTCTGCCAAGAGCCTACCTAAATACAACAAAAAATGTGTAAAAATATCTTATCGGATGATATAAGGAAAAGGCATAAAGTTCAAAGAAGTGATGCATGTAATGTAGATGTGCCCATGTCACTTTTACTTTTACAACTTGTTAATTTGTTTCATTTAGGTTGTTGGGTATACTACCTATTTAGCTTTGTACAAATATTTCCCTATGTATTCGTTGTAATAAGCACCGTTACATATTGAAGACTACATAATATCTTTGTGTAGTAGGCAACGTTATTCCAATGCTAAATGAAGAGAAAAATCGGGGCAATGTAATAAAACGACGTAGTCAAGTCAAGTTGGATGTCGTGAAAATATAATATGGTATGCACCTGCTGTATAATATCCTGTATGCGAAGATTATACTTTTTATTTTGGTTTAAATGATTATTACTCTTACCAAAATCGGGGCGAAGTACGGCAAGCACAACGCTCTCCACTTTGTTCAATCCGTTCTCATCGGTGACATCCGTCGGTGGGACGGGGAAGTCGAAAAGAATTGTCCCACTTTTCGCCAACAACTGCTGCTGAAGCGCTCCGGTTTCCTTGGCTGGAGATTGAGAACCCATTGCAAAACAATTTACTCCTCTTTTTTCACACTTTTACAATACAATCAGCAAAACACGACGACGTCGCTAATAGGTAGTTTGTTAGTGGCAAACAGAGAGATGAACGGAATTGACTGGAAAAAGTACTTTTTCTATCGAACAGGTATCTTTTAATAGAAAACGAGCCGGCAAGCTCACACTCAACTAGTTGGTCTTTTTGGTTGACACTTGTGCTGTCTTTCTTGATAGCACTGAACAATGAACAGGTTTATACAGACTTTATGGATGACTTTATATGTTAAATAGTGAACAATGGTAACAATGACAACGTGTCTCTAGTTTAAACACAGATGAAACAATATAAAATGACTCAAGACTGGAGAGTAATATTTTTATAGGAAATCTCTAAAGAGAGCTCTGGACAGGACTAATGCGACCGACACACACGAGCACGAATACAGATCTGTGATCTCGCCTCGGTGTTTCGTTTAAACATTGGCATTGGCATGAGTCACCCAACAGCACTGCCAGTCCACACAATGAAATATGAAGGAGAAGGAGTCGAAGACATAGGAAGCCGAGGAAGAATACAAAAAGGATTTTTGTTAAATACTTGTGAAACAGTATGGTATTTTTTGCTGCCACTGGGACTGGAACATGCTGAATAATATGTTGTTATGAAGATGGATTGGACTGGGGCTTTTTTGGAATATTAAAGAGTTAGGTATACGTATATTGATGTAGAAAAAAGGATGGGATTCAGCATTTTGGGCATTTTTTGGCATGGCATGGCACGGCATGGCTTTAGTAAAAACTTAATTTTCTTAACATCTCTTGTTTCGTCGTCCTTGAGTATGCATAATAATAAGCAGTGTGAGTTACTTTACCTACAACAAAGTAATACTTTGTATTTAATTCGTATGAGATCTTGTTCACAGCTTGCTTGCTTAGTCTCATTCTCATCTTGAATCTTGATCATGACGATGAAATCTTGAATAGACACCCTAATGAGAAGATGAGAGATGTGATATGTGATGTAGTAGACGTGAATACGAATCTTTTAAGTATGCAGACTACAGACTGTGTAATATTCACGTTCATCGGAATCATGCTCGTTGGTTATGTTACATATGTAATGAAACGCAGGACGCAGACACGAAAATGTATGAATTATGCAATTTCTCCAGTTCATCGTCTCGTCTGGCTGGTTGGTTGACCGACTGGACAGTGGACATTATGATTTAAAATGTATGGCTACCTGCGTGAATGATATTTGGTGTGACATGTTTTGAGATAAATAAACAGATGCTAATGAAGTTAACCTTTGCATACTTTACGAAGAAATCAAGTTTAAAAAAGACTGTAGGTATTACCTGTCGGTAAATTCCGTATGTACCTACCTAACATCTACACTATAATAATATAATTTATCATAGTAGTAAGTATTCGGTTACAAAGCCCGATTGAATTAACATTAAATGTTTAAAAAGGCTGAAATGTAAATGTAGTTAAAATAAATAAAAGTATAAAACACAAAATCATGTGACTTTAACATCGGATTTTGCTATTTTTTTATTTTGGTTGTGTTGCGTAGTTGTATAATGATGGTCGATGGTTACATACGAGATCAAATAACCATACAACAGATATAATTAAAAAAATAACAATCATTATTACATATTTTGTAACTTAATTATTTCGTATCTCTAAAATACCAGATTGCATATATTAACTCAAGAATTTTAAAAACTTTAACAGCTTTAACTAGATATAACAATTGTAAGTTGGGTATAACAACATATCACTAAAGATTAAAATGTAATAAGACTGATTACTGATTACCGTCTAAAATGAAAACATTAAAACATCATATATAAGCTAGATAGAATTTTGTTTGAATTGCAAAATTTACAATATTGAATATACATTTAATATGGAGAATAGGTAAAAATCTTCACTTATCTTCGTTGACACTTGATATATCATTATCTATTCGTTATATTATCTTTCATTAATTATTGAACTTATTGCATTGCTTTATGATATTTAACAAACTTAATTACAAATTCTAGATTAAGATTCAAGATTCAAGAAGAGAAAATATTCTAAAAATATGAATATAACACATTAAGTTAACGATAAAAACAATCAATCCACTTAACACTAATTCTATCTTTCGTAATTCAATAAATGAACATTTCCGTCCTTTACAAGGTGAATGTACACACTATAACATAATTACAAACAATCAAACTTTTTAAAAGCCAGAAATAAAACAAGTTCACCGATCACTCATGCACAAATAAAAAACTAAAAAGTTAATAAAAATCAAAATGTTAAATTAACATGACACAATATCATCTAAAATACAAAGCAAGTGATTACTCTACAAAAAAATAACAATGAAAAGTACTAAACCTTTTAAACTCAATAAAAATATTTAAAAGAAATAATAAAACATATTACTTTCTTTGACTTCCTTTCGAGGAATCATTATCCTTCTTTCTGAATATGTCAAGATACACCGCTTCTTCCCCAGGGGGAAGAGGCTCTTCAACATCATCCTCCGCAATCACCTCAACTTCACTAGACTCACTACCCTCCCCAGGAAGACCCCGGTAAATGTCGACGTTGCAAGTTTCTGCGATCACAACACCTTTATTTTTAATTGGTGCATCATCTAACGTGATAACTTCTGGAACAGAAGCCTCACGGATAGGTCTAAGGTTGTTATCATTTACCCAACGCTTAGAAAAATCTAGAGGAATATGCATATTAGTCTGACCTGGTACGCTATACTGAATGCCAGGATTGCCACTCCATCCTTGACTCTGAGTCCGGTTATAACCCTTAGAGCTAAAATAGCCACATAAATGTGGCATAGTGCTTAACTGAGATTGTTGCAACAAACTTGACCCCTGACTTTGACTTGTATAAAATCTGCCATACCGGTAAACGCCAGTACTTTGAGAGGAGTACCCATTTAAGTGTTCAGAATTCTGCTTATAAGGTGTACTAAAATTAGTTAATAAAAATTTTTAATTAGTTACCATGTTACCAAGTTAGTGGTTTATAGGTGGTGGAAAAAGCGTGCATATGTAATTACTAGACAATAATACAGATTTACTACTAAGAAGGATCATAAAAAACAATTATTTGTCTAGTGAACGGACGTGCAATTGTAAGAAGCAAGGGGGAATGGGGCAAAAGAAGTTAATGGGGTTGGTTTTGGCGGTTAATCGGGGATGTAAATATTGATTTTCCTCATAGCGGAGGCTACACCCACCCATTTGGAAACCCATGGAAGGACCCAATGGAAACAAGGAAATGAGCATTTGGGTACCCAAATGGTAACGGACCGCCACCGGTGATTAACATAGCTTTAGCAGTGCTTAATTCTATGAAATGGATTAAAAGGAATTAAATATAAAATTTAAATTACAATATTAAATGCAACAGATAAAAATAATTTATTCTACAAACTACAAAATAAACTACAGAAACTACTCTCTGTACATTTAAAGGGATAATTAAGGGATTCTGTTACAAAAAATAGTAATGATTTAATTAATTTGTATATTTATATGATTGATTTACTCTTTTACCCTTTTACCTTCACGGTATAAAAATAAGGGAAATGATACAATCATGGAGCAGTCATCAGCTCAAGACAACTAGAGTGAAAACTGCACACTGTGTCCACCACAGGTGCGAAATTCGTAGAGTAGTCATTCCGAAGAGACAAGGTCGAATACAAAGGTTGCACTAAAGGCGTCAAAGGTTAATACGTAGAGGAAACGGATGAGTAGGTACTTGCACGTTGCTGTCGTTGTCACTTTAAAGTTGTTTCAGAAAAATACACAGTTGTTTGGAATTGATGACCATCTGCAATAGTGGCCAATCTGTTGATTTCACGGTGACGAGTACGACTAACGATTTCTTCAAGTATCTCCCCATCTCCACGGATTAACCTGGAAAATATAAATAAATAAAGTATGGTAGTTAGTTATTACAATTCCAGAGAAAAATCGTATTTACGAGATAAGTGTTTGGAAATGTGTTAATAAAGTGTTTACCTTTGACGCCCAGTGCTCGGAGAAACCACTCTACGAATTTCGCTTTGGGATTTCTCCCATTCTTCTTTTGTCATAGGTTTAATAGATCTTTTAGATAATGACCTTGTGACTTCTTCTGTAACCACTGAGCTGACAGGTCCCTTCTCAATAAGTCTGATTTGCGCGTCAGTCACTGATGAAGTTGAGGTTTTCGTAGTAGCAGAAGCCATCCCCAATGCCTTCTTTTGGAGCTTTCCCGGGTCAGTCTTTGGTTCCGCTTCAGACGAAGACTTAGCATGTTTTGAATGCTTACTTGGGGATTTAGCAGGTGATCTTGATTTTTTCTTTTCCTTCCTCTTCTTAGACTTCTTTGATTTTTTAGACTTCTTTTTCTTGTGTTTCTTATCCTTTGACTTCTTATCCTCCTTTGGTTTGTCACTTCGCTTCTTACGCTTTTTCTTTTTTCGTTCGTGGGAAGAATCTGAAGTTGAATCAGATGACGAGGACGATGATGAGGAAGAGGAGGAGCTAGTTGATGAATGAGATGAACTTCGGGTCCTCCGCTTTTTTAGTTTATCAGTTTTCTTAGAATCAACGGATGAGCTCCTTTTCTCAACCTTGACTTTGGTTGATGATGATACATTACCATCAGTTAATGGCTTACTGTCCTTATCTTTTGGCTTCAGATCTTTGTCATTTTCCTTGGTGCGACTGGCATCTGACTGTTTTGATGATGATCCCTGTGTGGATGGCTGCTCACGGCTCTCGTTGCGTTGACGACGATCGTGTCTTGAGCTCCCATTAGAATGCGCTGTATGAGGTTTTCCTCTACCACTTGAATTGCTTTCACCAGATCTCTTAGGAGACCTGGATCGGCTACGTGATCTTCTACGATTAGCATCTAACCTTCGTTTGTAGTAAAAATCAAAGGGCCTGTTGCCCCGACCAGAATCTCGTCTTCGTGATGATGCTCGACTTTTTGAACGTGGTTTTGACCTTGACCGAGACACGGACCGAGACTTTGCCTTAGAATCAGACTTGCGAGATTTACGGGAACGTGATTGCGACCTTTTTCGGGACTCATGCCTACTCCGGCGTGAAGACGACCTCCTCCGTGAAGAGGATCTACTCTTCTTCTTTTCTGATTTCTTGTCATTCGAATCACTTCTACTACGTTCCATCCTGACTGTTCGTTAAAGACTAACGACTCAGTCCAAGCTTCAATGCTGAATTATAGCTTTAAAAAAGTGAAAATAAAGTTCATAAGTCATTACTACAACGTTGTCTAACAATTATATACCCCATTCATAAATCCCAGTTAACAAACCTAATTGTAATAATGCCATGAAGTTGATTAATTAAATGTAAACTCACATTTCGTCTCCTTCTTTACATGATAAACTGGAAGTTAACTGGAGGAGACCTGTACATTACACATGTACGATGAACAATTGCTGACTATCCTTCACTTCTCTGCTGTGTAGCTAAATAGCCACTTGTCGATTAGTCCCCAAAACTCTAATAATTTAATAATTTAACAACGGTGGGTAGTTCAATCAAAAATAATAGCTTACAATGACTTAGAATCACTCTTTTTAACTGTTGACTATGGTTTTTAACTTTAACTGAGCTTCAATCCTCCTCTCCAGTCAAGAAGTCAGCGAGACAACTAGTCAACACTAGTCAACAGTCGACGGCGAGCACGAACAAACATGCTAATTGTAAACATATGAATCAATGATCCGAAGACAAATCATAATATTTTTATGCATTAAAAAAACTGGCTTCACATTCATTGTTCATATTCATATTGTTTAAAAAATGAATTACATGCATGTGACACATATATGTTGACCCCGAAAATTTTGAAATCTTAGCGGTCACTGACGGTTATTATTAATTACATACCGCTGTCACCGACATTGGGTATTTTTGGCGCCACGGGGCTAGGTACTCCGAGGTAAAAAAAACTCAGGAAACCTTAGTTGTTGTACAGTTAGCTGGAAAATTTTAAAATTAACGTTTAAGGGTCATTTCCCGGAAAACCGTGACAGTTTTGAAACGTTGACCTCATATTCGTTTAACTTGGAAAATACTGGCGAGGAATTCATAATTTCTGATCAACTAAATCGGTTTTAGACTAATCGATAATCGAGATTTAATCGGGTTTAAAATTGGTATTCACAAGCTTAAACTCGATTAGTCTAAAACGGTTTAGCCATTAAACCGGTTTAGTGAGTTCATTTTTCCCAACAAAAAGTGCGGGGTAAGCT
>JAQFYG010001500.1:0-18658 GCA_034694325.1 Entomobrya corticalis | reverse complement strand
TACAGTGAGTATAAATCAACAGTTCTATGGCCAATCATAGGAACCTCCAGTGCAATTCCCTGTATTTCACAAAACTTGATGACCTGGTCCATGAAAGTGGTTTTACTTTGAACTTTGGCCTGATGAAATCCAGCGAAAAAATAATTGTTAATGTTTTAAGATTATAAAAACGAAACTTTTTTGAATTCATATACATTCTTCCGTTGAAATTACAAGTAACAACCATTTTGGTTCCAGAACTTACCTCTAATTCATATATGTTTTGAAGACGAGGATTAAATTTGAATTTCTCATCATTTATATTTAACGTAAATGGCGGCTTCCAGGTCTACAAATTATGTAATAAAAAGTTTTTTACAAGAAAGATGATAAACGACGAAATAAGTAACAACAACAAGTAACATTGATTAATTGATTATTAACATTGGATGACTATAAAGTATTAAAAAGCACCTACCAATGGAGGCTTAATTTTACAAATCCCGTATTTTTGTGCGACTGGGCGAATTTTATCTATAAACTTTAAAGGATCGGAAAATTCTTCCTCAGTAGGGTAAAATATTGGAGCTTCTGGAGGTCGTGAAAACTGGAAACTATCCATCGTCAGAAATCCGCTTGTTTTGTTGCTTCTCGTTCCGTCCCGAAACGATCTCTGAAGAGTAGAACAACTGTTTAACAAGTTGCAACTGCTAAAACTTTAAAAAGTTGACACGTTGACAGGGATTATTTAATAAATAGGATTAGTGAATTAGGATTGACTACAATTTGTTAAAGCCAATTTCCAAACTTCTTTTCCACAAATTATCTCTTCAGTTAAAGTTGTCCACCTAAACACGTGGAAATTTGCTGTTCAAAGCTAGTAAGGTAAGATACAACACAAGCTACAAAAGAGTCTTCTTCTTCTCATCTCCCTTCTTGCTCAGTGCTCAGTCAATCTTCCGCCATACAAAATTTAAATTGATAAACAGTCCCATGCTAAATAATTGTAAAAGCATTTTGTTCGATGAATTCAATTTTGGGGCAGTTTGAGACTCACAGAATGCGTTGAAATCTGCACACAATTCATAAATACAACTTGACAACTCACACGTACGGTTCCGTATATTCGTATATACCTGCTGTGCATTTTATATAGCACTTCAGGCAGCCTGATAGCCTAGTATGCAGACAGCCGGAGACACGGGGATAACACACGTATTTAACAAGACGGTAAGCAACGTTGCGTTGTCAGAATTTTTTTACATCAACTTTTTATTGTCATCTGCTCTGCTCCTTTGAGTCTGGTGGCCGGAGAGGAGACTTCACAGACTTGACCTTAAAATCTTAATTGTCTTTTCTACCGGCTAATTATTAATTTTAGTAGTTAATAGGAGATCGTGTATTTGGGACAAGTGTAAGTGGTTAATGTGGCCTTACGTTTAATTTAAAGATTTTGTAGGTTTTATTGATGTACTTGGTAGAGTAGAATTAATTTATAACTTTTGTTGAAAGAATTTGTTGATGCGGTTGATAATTTGAGGTCTTGTTGTTTAAAATTTAGGGGATTGAGCTGGGCAACGGAAGGAGCTGTCAGCTGTGAAGTACACTGGTGACTCTAGTATCTATAGGAATCGAGGGAATCAGGATTAGGTGTATTTACTAATTGATTGTTGGTTCATCTTCCAAATATTTGACAGGTTAGTTAATTGTATATTTGTGTATCACTTGTTAATAATAATTGATAAAAAAGTGCCAGGGAGTAGTTATGATCTTGAATCTCAAATGTCTGTCCAATAGCTAGACTTGATGATTGACTGATTGATCATAACTTGTACGTTGTAAAATGTTTAAATGTTTGGATTAGCCTTTAGCTAGCTCATTATTGATTTGATTGTAACGGTTTGAAACTATATGAATGCGTTTCACTTTGAATTTACTAGCATGTTTTTTGAATATTTAAAATTGACAGGAAGAGTGAGTCTAACTCTCACTTTTTACGTTTTCCTAATGCAATCAAAGCTGGTTAGGAAAATAGAAGGATTGTATATGGTTGAATTAAACTGAATTCAATTTAGTCCTTGTAGACAAGTTAATTTTAACAGTTATGTGCATGTTAATCTATTGTTTATTGTATTGAATGCTAATGAGCAAAAGAGGTTTAATTGATAATTAAAGTATAGCTGCCAACACGCTGCTGGCTATCAGTGGTCGTCACCAGTCGCTATAAGCAATGTGTTTGCTACTTGACCGTTAAAATAATTTGTATTGTTTTTTACTGTTAGACAATCATGAAAATCGCTAACTCTATTTAAGTTTGCTTTATTCATTATTTATCAGTTTTGTTCACGTCTTAATGCATGTACAGCCTTCCATTCATCAGCGAATTGTTAAGAGGTTCTCTCTGATGACCGAGCTTATCAACCACCAGCAAAACTTGGTCTCCAACGGTCAACAGGAACGAGTGCATCTGTTGGACTCCATTGTCTCATTTCCCGTTGGTTTTTATATATCTGTTTTGTTTTTATGGCTTAACATTGCTTGCTTGTAGAAGGCCAATAGGTTTAAGTTATCGTAATTGCATGCATTGATTGATACTTTTTAATGAAGTTTCCAACGCTTAATAGTTGTGCTGTTCAATAATTTAAAAGGTGGCTAATGCCTAAATAATCGTATTCATAATTAGCTTTGTATAGCTGATATTCTTATAAATTTTGATGCAAGTTACTTGGTATAATAGTGTGCAATCAATTAATGGTGATAGATAGTTTTCAGATTTTGAATATAACTATAACGTAGCTTACTTATGTTTACAAATTCATTTTGTTGTTTTTTTCTTTATAGGATCATAATTTAACTCTACTTCTTGCTATTAGTCGTCCAATGTCGTCCTCAACAACTTTCACGGTTGCGACCGTGGACACCGGTCATGAGGATATGATTGTAAGAATGAAACTTAACCTCAAGTACGACTAATTATCGTTTACGAGTAGTTATAAATGTATTCATTTAAAATCTTAGCACGATGCCCAAATGGACTTTTTGGGAACAAAATTGGCTACCTGCTCCTGTGATAAGACCGTGCGCGTCTTTGATGTGAATATCAATCATGGTAGCCAAACATTTGTGGCAGAACTTAAAGGACATGAAGGACCCGTAAGTTAATTTACATTCTTAATTCTTATCGAGATAAAAGTTTGAGCTATGTTGTAATGATTTATCGATTCTGCAATGGTTTTTAGGTATGGCAGGTAGCCTGGGCTCATCCACGTTATGACACTTTGTTGGCTTCCTGCTCTTACGACCGCAAAGTGATTATCTGGAAAGAATCTACGGAGATTAAGCCCGATGGCAAAAAAGTGGTTAAATGGGATCGCTCTTTTGTTTACGAAGGTCACGATTCTTCAGTGAACAGTGTTTGCTGGGCTCCTCCAGAGTGGGGCCTCATGTTGGCCTGTGGCAGCTCGGATAATAGCATCACTGTGTTGTCATGGGTTAATGATCGCTGGGCTGCTCATAAGATTCCAAATGCCCACACGGTATGTTCAGTTAATTGCTATGTACAGAATTAAATACTTTACCAATGTCATCATTTCATTTTGAATACTGTTTTTTGCATTTATAAATAGCTTGGCTGTAATGCTGTAACTTGGGCTCCAGCCCAGGCTCCATCCTTCGACAAGACAAATGAGATCCAAGCTATAAAACGATTTGCTTCCGGAGGGTGTGATAACCTGGTGAAAATTTGGCGCTATTTGTAAGCAGTCTACAAACATTAGTTAATTGTAAATGTCCTGCTCTTTAAAATTTGCAAATCGTTAATACTTTACGTTTTGCTTTGTTTTGTAATAAGGGAGGAGACTTCGGAATGGGTTGAAGAGGTAAAGTTAGAGGGACATTCTGACTGGGTTCGAGATGTTGCCTGGTCACCAGCCGCAGGCCTTACTAAAATGAAAATCGCCTCATCCTCACAAGATCGTCGTGTTATCATTTGGACCAACAAAGAAAGTGATGGCATCAGCTGGACCCCAGAGCCCCTTCATGTTTTCGATGATGTTGTATGGCATGTTAGCTGGAACTTTGTTGGTGATGTCTTAGCTGTTTCCGGCGGCGATAATCAGGTGATTATGAGTTTGTAATTGCAATAGGAATGTCATTTAAAAAAATGAAATCAATTAACTTCAGGCTAAATTATTGACATTATGTAATTTCTAGGTGAGCCTTTGGAAAAAGCGAGAGACAGACAGTTGGGAATGCATCAGCGACTCATCAAAATCCTGTATACAAACTGAACAGAGGACTTTATAGAAATGGTGTCATCCGTAGTTGCTCTCGTGCATAATGATACGTGTAGCGCTTACACCTGTTATTTATCTACATCACTATTACACATCACTTTCGTCTCGTGTTTAATGTTTAATTCATACATGTCCAATTAAGCTATAATTTCATTTATATCATATCTATTTTCGTTTCCTTGACCATAAATAATGTATGAGCCTGACAGTTTTAATTTTTGTCATTTGTAATGTTTCTAAATGTGCTTTTAATTGTGTGTTTCTAGTAATTTATAAATAGAAATTTTCTTAAGTTCGCCTGAATAAATTTTTCCTGTAGAAAGGGGGCGAAATACGGATATATGAAAATACTTTAGTTTTTGATTATATAATTTAGTACTATCAATGTTCTTTGCGGATTTAATTAATTTACTTTTACCTTTATTCATAAAAGAGAAACAAAAATATTTTCAATGAAAACGGTCAACGGTTACAGAAAAATAATGTTAGGATAAATCAATCATAATAAACCAATTTATTACAATTTCTAAAGCTAAAGAATGATTCTCAGCAAAGAGTAAATATACAATTTACCGAAATATAAAGTAAAACACATTTAAAATGTACTACTACTGCCTATAATGGCTTGTTTGTAATAAATTAATTGATTTTCATTTTATTGACAGGGCCATTTTCTCATGTACTTAGGTTTGTAGGTAACATGGCATGACAGTCAACCAGCCTACCTGAATATCTTGTTATGAAATCTATAACTATAACCGCATTGCATTAGGATGAGGTGAAACGTTATATCGTGGCAAATCTGTCAGTCATTTATAGCTTGTTTGTTTCCCGCTGGGAATTTCTGTCGATATGTCTCCAGTCGGTAGAAACAAGTTCATGAAAACGTCCACCAAACAATATGGAACATACAGTTTGTTATCGGTAACGGTTACCATGACTCCCGAGCGTACAAGTGGGAATGTGAAACGGGATGATAGCATATAATAGCAGTTGCTTTAGAGCAACACAATTTTTCTCATCAATCTCAAACTGAGTAGTTTATCTTTAATTAGTAAAATCAACAATTAGTTAGACAATTTTAATTAAAATAATTGAGGTACATTGATAATCTTGATTATTGAATTGGAGGCGAAAGGAAGGACGAGTTATATTTTCTCAGGATGAATACTAAACTACATGTTGATATTTTTCTACGTGAAAATATATTATGATAAATAGGTAACTTATGAAGAAGGAGTTAAAAATACGGGAAACTTTCATTATCTCAAGAAAAAGCTCGGAATATCATGGGCTTCTTCGATAAAATAGTTGGCTTGTTAGGTCTTCGTCGACGAGAGGTGAACGTTCTAGTGGTGGGATTAGACAACAGTGGCAAGTCCACTCTTTTAAATCATTTTAAAACCGAGGAGACAAAGTCGAGCGAGATTGTACCAACGATTGGGTTCAACGTGGAAAAATTTCAGAGTGAGTGCTCAAAAAAATTAAACAATTTAAAGATGTTTTATGAATTTGGATTACGTCAATAACATGTTGTGCATTTGACATTTGACCTCAGACAAAAATGTTGGATTCACCGCGTTTGACATGTCGGGTCAAGGACGCTATCGCAGCTTGTGGGAGCATTATTATCGAGACTGCCAAGGAATCATTTTTGTGATAGACTCTAGCGATAAGTTAGTTTTTCAAAATGCATCAAAACTAAAACTCTATGAAATCGCTATTCAGATCGTATTTAATTAATAAAACAATTTAATATTGCTTTTAGACTACGATTTGTAGTAGCAAAGGACGAACTGGACACACTTCTTCAGCATCCAGACATTGCTAATCGTCGCATCCCCGTTTTATTTTTCGCCAACAAGATGGACGTGAAAGAAGCCATGTCTGCAGTGAAAATTTCCGCAGCACTTGGTCTAGATAGAATATCAAACAAACCGTGGCACATATGCGCTAGCAATGCAATCACTGGTGAAGGACTCCAGGAAGGTGTCGAGTGGCTTACAGGTCAAATATGGGAATATGTGGACCGTCATCGATGAATATTTCAGCTAATGCTGATAAATATATATTAAACGCTATGATAATATGAATTTTAAAGAATGGATACGTGTGGAATTAAATTAAAATAAACTTACTTCCTATATATTATATATGTTCATAGATTATTACGTTTAATACGTTTTTAGGCTGGTTATTACTCTCACGATCTTGATTTTTTCTGTATAAAATGTAAATACTTGTTTATATAAATACATAAATAAATTCTTCTAATAAATTAAACACAAATCACAAACAAAAGTTTTAAAAGGGTTTACCTCTCTGTACAAGAATAACTTGTATATTGTCTCTTTAAAAAGTTATATTTTAAAAAACTCGGCACTCAGCACACAAAACGGCTAACTGTGTATTTAATGAGTAGCATGCACGTTTTTGACACGATACATACTGTAAGTGTTCACATTACAATGATATCTTTATATCATAATCTGTATTTAGTAATGATGTATATTTTTACTAAGGGAGATCGTAAGTAATAAATGATGTTGACAAGACGACGACATTCTATCCAATGTTTGCCCACCTACTGATCTGAACCGTCACCATCTTGATTTGGTGGTCGTTGCCTTGAATGCTTACTTCCTATGGGTCGTGCGTAAAACTGACTCTCCGGATCGAAAGAATGGGAATGCTCAGACTTCCGCTTAACACCACGAGAAGCGCTTCCTTCATTATTGCGCTGCTCTGGGTAACGGTTACCCTGCTGTTGGGCTTCACCCCGTTGCTCTGGGTAACGGTTACCCTGCTGTTGGGCTTCACCCCGTTGCTCTGGGTAACGGTTACCCTGCTGTTGGGTTTCACCCCGTTGCTCTGGGTAACGGTTACCCTGCTGTTGGGCTTCACCCCGTTGCTCTGGGTAACGACTACCCTGCTGTTGGGCTTCACCTCGTTGCTCTGGGTAACGGCTACCCTGCTGTTGGGCTTCACCCCGTTGCTCTGGGTGACGATTACTTTGTTGCCCTTCGCTCCGTTGATCTGGGTAACGATGTCCTTGCTGACCTCCACCTCGCTGATCTGAATACCGATTACCCTGTTGACCTTCGCCCCTATTTTCAGGATAGCGGTGGTTTTGATGTCCTCCATCACCACCACGGCTTCCTCCTTCAGCTGCTGAGAATGGGCGAGGATTTCGATAATGTTGTTGGCCTTGCTGACCATATCCACCACCACCTTGTCGGTTATTGTTCCATTGACGGTGATTACCATGGTTTTGATAACCCCGATTATTCCCCTGTCGATAATTATTATGGTAACGATTGTCACCTCCTCCACTACCTTGTGGGCGATCCCTGTTGTCGTGCCTACGGGGAGCATAATTTTGCAAAACTGGAGGATTAACTTCCTCCATGTCATCTCGAAAATCTGGATCAGCATCTGTGTAACGTCCAGCTATTTCTGGTACAGTTTTGATATAAGCCATAAAATCTTCTTCAGTAGGCCATGGTCCAGTTGTATTGATCGGAGAAATCATACTGTCTTCATCTGTCTGTCGATCTGCCTCAGAGTCTCCAGATACTGAGGTGGAAGACTCAGTTGTTGACTCCTCCGAGAGTCGGAGTTGTTTTATTTGTGTAGGTGTAGGATTCATCTTGTCTTTCGAGCAATTTCAACTGTTCTAGTTCCACTGGTGATCTAAAAAAATTTAAAAAATACAATAAAAGGAAACATTAAATTAATTACCACAAATATTTCGCAATTTTCAAACTCACCACCCACCACAGAAACACAACAAATAACAAGTAAACTTTTAAAAACAATTAAAAATTAATTGAACCCTCACATACTTAACAGTAAACTGTCAATCTTTTCTAAACAAAAATAGCAACCACGAACCAATTAAAAAATTAAAAGAGTTGAATCCCAAACCCATCAATCGATACCGTACTCAAATAATTAAATTATGAAATCCTATTATACTTACAAAATATGAATAAGTACTAATAACAATAACACAGCCTATTATTTTAAAATCACTGAATCCAACAGCTCATAACTGACAGCTGTCAACTGTCACTTTTCAAAATACAAATTATTTTCCCAACAGGATAGGTCACCATAATCACCAGACAAAATAGGCTAGGTCACCTCAATTAAAAAATTTATTAGAAATCATATGAACTTTCCAAAAAGTCCATTGTCTTTTCTTTAGACAATGACGCCTCCCACCTCTGACCTCTCTATTAAATTATAATTAAAAATTACGGTCTTGTGCCTTGTGCTAATGCACGTATTCCCTATGATGCTATGCGGCTATCAAAGGGTTATTGTGCTGGCTGGCCAATAACCATAATTATCAGGTTATTGGTTATTCAAATTTAGTCCTGATACGATCCTGAAAGCGTTGTGCTTGAGACGAAACAGCTTGCTGCTTGCTAATGACAACAAAGTACAAGTAGAAATGTATGAGGAATTACTTTGCAGCATATGCTCCTAACATATGCGCTTGACCTCTAAAATATGGTAAAGAATAAGAATAAAGTCTTGAGCAAAGGCCTCAGACAGTTATGAGAGTTATGAGAGGCCGCGTAGGTTTTGATCAGGAGACGTGTTGCAGCCACATAGCATGTATAAGCGCATGCCATATGATAGTGGGGTCGTTCATATAAAAAGTTGTCGCTATTGTAATTGTAGCTATATATTTTACTGTTGGTATTTTAATAAATTTTTGATTGAAATAACTTAATAAAAAACTGATTTAGTTGGGGAGGGATGATGGGTTTGTAATGAGGTTATTTGGAGTGTGAAGGGCTCCTTAATTGATTGTTGATTTTAAAGTGATGTGAGAAAGCAACAACATTGCACCATCCAAAAAAGCGTGATATATAGACTCTTTGTACTTACTTGGCTTTCAATTTGCAAAGCTCAAAGCTCGCACTACCACAACAGATGATTGTTTCCAACGGCTGATCAGATTTTCTAATAAATTGTAAAAATTAAATAATTAAATTGGTAATGATAGTTGTGTGATTAGTAGTGAACGTTAGGATAGGTTGTGAATGCTTTTGTGTTTGGTTTATAATTTGTTAACTTGCCGTTAGTTTTTTTTGAGTGAGTTTGAAGAGAAGTGACGAAGATGAGTAACGCCAGTGGAATAGAGTTCGAGGATGACAGGGACTCGTGTACAATTTACAGGTTCACACGAGTAGATGTTGACGCTGTGAACGCTAGTAATTGGTATAAGAAGTTTAAGGAGATCAGTCCGAGAACGACGCTTTTACCGATACCACCGGAAGTTCTGAAATATTTAAAGTCGGATGGGATGGTGATGCCTCAGAATACTCATACAACGGCTCATTTGAATTTGAAGAAAGGAGGAGGAGGAGGTAGGGATGGAGGGGAAGAGGATGATGATGATGACAATGGAAGTTGGGCGTCTATTTCGGATAATGAGGAGGCACCTAGTATTCCTTCTGAGTTTTTACAGAAGATAAGTCGCTCGCAGAGGGGAAGAGAGAGGAGGGCTGTTTCTGGGGAATCTGTTGAGGAGGACTTTGGAGAGGTGGGGGATGAGGAATGGGGGCAACGAAAGGGGGAGGAGGAGTCTGAATCGTCTGAAGATGAGGATGAGTTACAGATTAGGAAGTTGAGGGAGGTTGAAAAGTTTCATGAGTTTGATTCCTTGCTTGATCAAAGTATTAAGGAGTTGGGAGGGGCTGTGGTTCCGAAAGTTAATCGAAAGTCGCCAAGGGTAAGTAGTTTATCGTGAATTAAGCATGGTTTAAAGTTGCTAGTTTTGAATTCTCCGATCAGAGGTTGATAGAATTAATTATGTGATTGTTGTTTTAACTTTTAAGGATGCGACGTGGATAGGCTTTAATCGATCTCTTAAGTGTTACAACCCGGGTGATATCTACTTGCTCTTGAAAACATCTGATGTGGTCTCTCACCTTCTGGAAGACCCTTACAGGGAATGCTATGATGAATTAGAGGAGGAGGGTGCTTCAGCTCGAACTATCTCTGCAAGTACAACTGGAACATCACCTTACATGTTGGTTTTAAAGGAGTGGAAGGACTCTTGGGGACCAGATATGGAGTTTAGGTGCTTCATTTGTGCTAATCAACTTGTTGGTAAGTTTAAAAACCTCTAAAACTATGTTTTAAAGTACTGCTTAAAGGCTGTACATTAGTGAATATAAACAGTTCATTATGTTGTTGTTGCTACTCTATTTTCAGCAATTTGCCAACGAGACTTGGACACTTGCTACTCATCTATAGTAAGGCGAAAAGATAAACTTCTTCGCAACATTCAAAACTTTTTCCTCAGGAATATACACGATCGGTTCCCCATTGACTATTGTAAGCTTGTTTAGCTTGTCATTTAGAACTTTCAAAATTATAAAGGTACTCACGATTTTTAGTTTGTGTTTGTAATGATAATTAATTATTGTTTGACAGACATAATGGATATTGTATGCCACCCCAACGGTGAGATTTACGTGGTGGACTTTGACGTATTTGGACTTTGCACAGATCCCCTCCTGTTCACTTACCAAGAGCTTCAGTCAATCTACCAGGATATGACAAACGCTAGTGATAGAGCTAACAGTGACGATAATATAGTAATGGAATCTGCTCAGCATCGTCAGCGTGCACCACAAACCGTTGGTCAGCCTTGTCTTCGCTTCCTCACAGAAAGTAGGAATTTTCGTGCCAGGAAATCCACAGGTCAATCGGCCCTCGCAAATGATGTGATGACGTACATCAGGGAAAGTGTGTCCAGAGAGTAGGCTTAAAAGACATTGTAACTTATCTCAAATCACCAGTCGTGCAACTATAAATGTATGATTGATCAATATCATCTGCACTGACATTAGGTTATCTTTGAATGCTTAGCTGAATAGTACTTAAAAAGCAATATAAATGTTTTATGAATGATTTATTCTGGTCCGTATGTTTTATTACCAAATAGTGATTTTAGTTTCAAAGAAAATTTTTAGTTTGTTTCTTAATATGAACATTTGCATCTAATCATTCTTTACAATTTATGTACTTTATTTACATGGTTTTCATACATGTTATGATGTATTATGGGTCACTCGTACTTATTCTTACGTTTTCAATGGACTATTTTATAATCCGGTGGGTCAGCGCAGGGGTATACGTATTTTTTCATTGTGTTTTACCTAAGTATTATTTAGAAAGACTATTACTTATGCATGCTATATATTTAACAACAATATAACAACATTAATAACAACGATGATAATTACCTAAGTGCATAAAGAAAAAAGTTATTTTGAAATCTAATTGTTGATCTATTATATGTTATTAATGAATCAAAAACTAGTTCGGAATAACGGCCTATTGTGGATATTTACAGTCTTGTTAAACGTTCCAAAAAATCTTCTAGTTTTCTTTCCAGTGCTTTACAGTTAAGATTAATAATTTGAATGAAATATCTACAGAGCAGCTAGGTCTGGTCTCTCTTCACACAATGGCCTGCCCGACAATACTATAAAATATAAAGACAAAAAAATTAAATTAATAATTATGTAAAATGCTAAAAATAAATAAACTGTTGATTCCATAAAACAACACCAAAAGTTTTATATTTTCTCACCTTTTTTCGATCACACGGTGTTCCTTCCAAAGCAGGATGAGTACTAATAGCATGTGTTCCATTTCCACAATATAAAATCCAACAAATATTATCAAAAGGTGGTTTGTGTCTTTCAAAATGCGGTTTAAAGAAGCTTCCCATTCCCAAAGAACACTGATAATTCGCATCATACTTTTCTCCAGGAAGCTTCAAATCCGATTCTGCCTCCAAAACCCCATCTCCTCCCGTTAGACCACTTCCACTCCCACTTTTCGCCTCCCCCAATTCGAAGCTCTTTTTTCCTCTGCTAGAAACCAACTCCTCCAAACAAATTGGTTTTGATATCATAAAATTCCCTTTTCCCGATTGCCCCCGAAGTTCTGAGGTCCCATATTTAATAAAATCCTGTAAATTACTTGATGAACAAGATGACCAAGTCACCTTTCCAGGTCCTGTGGTCGGTGACATAATATATTTGGTGGAGTCACACGAAGAACTAATCCCAACGCCATCATGTTCCATCCCCAAACTATGTCCAATTTCGTGCGTTGTAATATAAGCAGAAGCGAAATTAAGACCTTCGCTGATACTACAAGAATAGTAACGGAAACACATCGTTCCTGCCCATGCCAATCCCGCCGTTGTTTTTATTCCTTCCTCATGCAAATCAATGCCTGTTAAAAGTAAGGCGTGGTCCCATTGAGCACTATTTACATTTTTCTCACCAGCATAATCACAAAATGAACTCAGATAAGCTTTTGCCTTTCCACCATGGGTTTTCAAAGGAGTCGGTTTCTTTTTCATAACTTCCAGGTAAACTAGTCGGAAACGAAGGTCAACTCCCAGTGTGGAATGCTGATACATTACATCCATCATATTAACCATTGCTGTTGCATATTCCTTTAATTGGGACGTGGTATCCTGGTTAAATTTGGATTTCATTTTATTGTAGAGTTCTTCATCTGTGAAAACGGATATTTCAACAACTCGAGGAAGAGGTCGGCTCGACTGTCCAGATAAATTCTCTATGGAAGCGGACGAAACTGAGACGGGAGCGGTTTCCCGAGATGTCGTACTTGTCGTTGCTGCAGTACTTGTTGAAGTTGAGGTTAAAGTTTTACTTGGACGACGACCACCTCCTCCTCCATTTTCTAGTGGAGTTAAAAGCGTTGTGGGAGCTGATGAGGATCCTCCGCTACTGCTTCCAGACTTTCTTGAGGAGGCGACCTTCCTTGCATGAGTAACTTTATGGTCATTTCCCCGACCAAAGAAAGGGAATGTGGCACCACTGTAGAAAAATGGGGTTAAAATTGAACTTTCCCCTTGGAGACTTTCAAATGAGGTGTCGTCGTCATCCCAACCACGGGAAGTGGCACTTCCTACAATAGCGTGCCGGACGTTACGACGGGCTTCAGCATCTACTGCTGCCAGTCTTGCTGCTTCTTCTAGTTGAGGTAGGGGAACTCGAAGAACGTCGCTAATGTGGGCTGCCAGATGGCCTCCGAGTTGGCTGTGTGGAAGATAGACGTGTTCTAGGGTTTCGAGGTCGTCGGAGTCAGCATCTCTTCGCTGGCGACGGGACTGATGATGTGTTTCTGAAGAAGGCTCCATATACCATTGGCGTCCATCCTCCATTATTATCAAACCATTCTAGAAAAATTTAATGCGATATTTAATTATAATTTATGTGAAAATTAAAAGAGTAAAATATAAAATCAGCTTACAAATCCATTTGATGGGGGGCAAGCTGAGAATATTGCTATTCCTCCTGTTTTGTTTCCATTCTCCTCTTGATTGGGGAAAAGCTTATCTTTGGAGGTGTCATTAGGATGTTTGGTTACATGACCAACAAAGTGGCAATTAAGTTCTGTCGATGATGTTGAGCTATTCCCTGGAGGGTTCCAAATCTGTTTTTCGTTCTCGTTCACAACAACTACTTGAAGTTTGGGATGAACCACTGAGGATTTTCGCATGAGATGAATACGAAGCATTTCTGTATTTCCCCCTTCTTCGTCTGGAGAACCTGAATATTCTTCATTTGTCCCTTTTTCAGCCTCAAATTCAATAATGTGGAAGTCACTTCCTGCTATTCCATTGTTATCTTCGTAACTCTCTGAAGGAGGGGACTTCAATTTTGTTAAAAATCGTACTCCAGTTCTTTTCCATTTTTCGTTTCCATAGTTACCATCATCATCATAATCATAATTTGTTCTTGTTAAATAAGGTTTATACGAACTCTGTAAAAGGAAATTTCATAAATAAAAAAACAAAATAAGAAATTAAATATTTTTGTTCCACCGGAAACGGCAAATTAGCAAAAAAAAAGTAACATCTACACAGCCCATCATTGCATTATTAAAACATTTCAAAAAATTACAAATTTTCATGGTCCAGTCACACGTACAATGGCATGCAAATACAAGGGCAACTAACACAAAAGAATATAGACTACATACATGAAGGTGATGACTTTATAAAAAAAATGCTAGAAACTAGAATGATAAGCCAAAAAGCCTATTGTATCAACATGTTAACAAAATAGCTCATATTAAATCATGGCATTGACTCAACTGCAACTGGTACGGCACGTTTATGGGAAAATATATTATTCTTAGCACTAAAACATCTTTGTAGTTTGCTGACCAAGTAACGTGTATTTTCTTGGTTTTATTTTAATACCAACAAAAAACTGGATGATTCCCATAAGGCACTTTTGCTGTATGAAGTATGAGTTTGAGAAGCGAAAGATTTTATTTGCATGTTGTGGGCATTTACATAATATGCATTAGTCTTTGGGTTATTTATTACCAGTCTGGCACTTGTTTAGTAGGTCATCATTCTATTTAAAAAATCGTCAATTAATGTGAAGACAGGTTTTCTGCAAACACGCAGTGAAATTAAAATGGAGTGTTTTAATATAAAAAGTGTTCAGGTAGGTAGCTAATTAGATCTTCCTCTCATCTCAACTCAATAGAACAACCTATTCTGTTTGTTACTTGTTCTTGTACATTTAAAGTCTTAATTTGAAATAGTTGGCCGAACAACGAACCGAACCATCATTTGTTACTGGTTATCACCAGTCAAAAAGTTGACCTGGCTGGAAGCTGGAATGGTCTTAATTTTTAAAAAATGGGTAATGGTACGGACAAGGAAAAACTTGACGAAAAATAATAACGTAAATAAAAAATAAAAATGTGATCTATGGAATGGTATATCAAGGTACGCAGTAGATAGTCAGCATATTGCTGTTCCATTGAAATGTACTATTTAAAATGATGGTTATTATAATTATAATATATAATCCCTAAATGATTCAGGTGCCAAAAGTTTCTATGATAGAAACATTTTATCATGTTTTAAATAACCTGTGATCTAATTTGCTTACAAATTGATAAAATAGCGATTGATTTGGATGCAGAAAAGAGGATAAGTGAAATATGAAGGGTTTTTCTCCTCAGATTGCATTTAGGGTTTCTATTCTACTCTCTACTGACCAGGAATTCTAAATCTAAAAATGATCTGATCTGAATGGGAACATTTGTGCATGCAAAACAAGACGAGATCTTTTGCTGCGGAGAGATCAAAAACAGAGAAGCAGTTTTAGAGGCCGAGAACAAGGGCTTTAGAGCTTCATTGCTTATTTAGGTGTTAGCTGAGCTGTATGGCTGAATCGCTGACTGACTGAAGCCGTGAAGCCTTCGTTTGCTACTAAAAGATGAATTCTTGCTTTGCCCCGGTTGTCCTTCCCTAATCTCTTCCCAACAAAACCATACAACTTTGACCAATAAGTAATAGGGAATCGGATGCAATAAAAACTAGCAAAATGCATGTAAATCAGATGAGATGAATATTGAGAATTAGACGGTTACAAAATTCCTAAACAATAAAAATGTTATCAAATAAACATTAATAGAAATAAATGTTAGAAAAGATAAGTATTTTTATTGAACTTGTGGTTTTTATAATCGTCTTCCTAATTGTAAGCACTAAACCAATGCTATTTGCAATGTCCTTCCGCTAAATGTCATGGATTACTCATCAATCATCATTTACTATTTACTGATCTGATCAATCCCAATCCACCCATATACTACTTCACATCATTTCGTTCCACCTTCATCACTGCCACTACCTTCATTTTAATGTAATGGCATTACTGTAAATTTTGTATGTTTTGTGCGTTAATTGGAGAAACGCAGAGTGATTGTTGTAAAACTGCCACAATAAATTATCATCATCCACTTTAACTGCCTACACGTAATTAACAGCCTAATGCTGACAATGTACTTGTACTCGGCTCAGGGCTACTCTAATCGTCAGGCTGACTTTGATTCACGCTTGAAAGAACGCTTGTTTTATTAGACCATGTATTTTTCTTTGTTACGATGCGATCGGTTTGTATGACGACGTGTGACGCATGAAAACTATAAATTTAAAAATTTTTAGAAATCCTTAACATTTTGTTGGAAATTTTTATATTTTTCACAATCAAATCTCTTTTACCTTATCATTAAGTATTGCAGCATCCACCGATAACAAAGACAACGAGTCGAGAAGAACGAGAACAAAGAGAGTATTAAAAATGAGGAGCGTAAGACAACAATAAATAGTTGAGTGTTGAACAAGAGAACGTAAGAATGACCCATGAGCACTGGACACTTTTGAAGATCCACCTCCATGAACGGGAGTTAACCTCCCATTTGGAGGGGATGAGAATGAAGGAGGAGGAGGCCGGTTCATGACGGAATGGATGCTACTTTTAACTTTAACTACCCAACTAATACAAAAACACTTAAAACATTATTGGTCAAAAAACACTGTATATTCATCTGGAGGACCCAAATGACAGACATGTTCACTCCCATGCAAAAACTTTTTTTACATTTTTAATAAAATTAAAATTTTTTAGGAAAGAATTAATCACAATCACGTCACATTATTTTTAATGCTCAAACTAACATGCATTTCGCTTCACGTGAAAACAATTATGAAACACACAAAAGCTAAAATATTTATTTAATATATTTATATGCCACTATGCTATACTATAGAGCTACTATACAAAGTTGTTTTCAAAGACTCCATTTTTCTGCCACGCCACACGGTCCCCAGTATCATCACTGGAAGGCTACTGAATCCAACTAAAAAAAACATTGGGCTGGGAAGAAGACTATAAAAAATGGCAAAAACGCTTCTCTCTCTGTAAACCATGCATACAATAATCAGCGTCAGTCTGATTTACACAGGTACCAAACATGCAGAATCAGTTTCATCCTGTGTTTACCTTTGCCTTTTGGAACTTTACCTTTACCTGTTCTAACTAAACTACTTTATTATTTATACGTATATTTTTGGAAAATATAAATATAAACTTGTGCTCATCTCTCTTTTTTCTCAAAAAAAGATTTAGCAACAAGTTTAGGTAATATAGCGTGCGGCCAAGCGAAAACCTCAAGCCAGTCAGTCAGTATTTATCTATTTTTATCATCATGATCATCATCTTCTCAGCATGCATGCATCAAATCACATCACATCCATCGCACATTCCTTCCTTTTTTTAGGATTCCAATAAATAAAATTGACCTAAACTAAACTCGTTGTCGTCATAGTTCATTGTTACTTTTATGCCTCCTCCTCCTACGCTGCAGTATGTGTTTGCAAATATTTGCATGATTTTTTTTGGGATGATGACGGTCAATAAAAATCAATGCTATCTAAATGTTTTATATGAGGGATTACACAATGTGGATACTTGATACTTGTATAATATATAGGAGGTGTATGGAATGGAAAGGAAATAATGGAAGAACAAAGTACATTGTCAGGGAAACAATTAGCAGAACAAAAAAAAATTTGTGCTTCTTCATCATGATGTCTAGGTTTTGATGCTGTTGCTCTAGTATATATGGATATTATGCATGAAAAGCTCTTTTGCTGCAACAATGAAAGGATATTTATCGTGTTAAAAAAGGATGAAGGAATGGCCTTGTCAAAGTAAAGTTGGGTTTTAAATGGAACTCTTCTTTCCATAGAAAATAGGTATAAAAAATAAATTGGTGATGTGCACCATGCATAATTTCATGTATGTAAGTCTGTGCAAAAAAAAATAGCAAATTAGTTTTTTATTGCTTATTATAGAACAGTGTTATGTGTTATCTGTCTTTGTGCTTGTTTGTATGGTGTGTACAGGATTAATTTTAAAGACTTTTGGCTCAATTTTAAGTTGTTCATTCAAAGTTAGGTTTTGTTGAATATATTTGTTTACTGGACAATAGACTAAGATTTTCAAACAATTATTTTTAAAATCAAACTACAAAACGGACAAATATAAGTAAAGTGAGTACTAATTGTGATCTACAGAAACGGACTAATTAATCTACGTGCTTTCCACGGATGACGTCGATCTTATATAAGAAGTTCCGTCTATCCACCTAGCAAACCAATACAATTATCTTTGGTTTAGTTTATATGGTCTATTATTGCCCAATGCATCAAAGAGTATCTAGTTCAATTATCTGTCTGTACTTCCACCTAACCAAATATATCCCATAAATACAAAACGGCTTTTATGTTTGTCCCATTATTTAAAAAATTGCACTGATTTCCAATAATAAACAATGATTTTAAATGAATGTCCGTTAAAAGGGGTTTTTATCAATGCATCAAACTAATTTTTACATATGAATCAAAGCCAGTAATTAACTGAAAACAGTTAAATATCTTGGTAAATGTAGAAAAGTGTTTTTCTGTAGAAAAAGAGCAAGTTTAAAAAAGGCGGTCATAA
>JAQFYG010001499.1:0-18662 GCA_034694325.1 Entomobrya corticalis | reverse complement strand
ATGTAAAATGTACCCACCTTGTATGCCAGGAAGAAGCCTCCTACACAGATAATGACTCTGATATATCTTATGACTGTCTCTTCTAGGGTCAGGGCTGTTGACCTATGTACTGTATAAATTTAGTCGTATTTTTAGTATATCAATTTATAATAGCAGAGGTCTTTTTTAATTGTAAAAACAATTTAAAAATTTCATACTTTCATCATCTAAATAGTCGAAACCTATTCCATACTCCGTTACATGTCGTTCCAGGAATACGTGAAGATTTAGCATCTGTGAGCAGGATATAAAGAAAAACTCGTTCATAAGAGAATGACTTTAATTTATAGTTTTAAAATAAAAGCTATGAAATTTAGTCAATTTTTAGTATAATATTTACAATTTCCGACATCAGTGCCAGCATGCACAATGCCCTCGGATGAGTTTTGAAGTGGTCGATTATGAATGCGATACCTTTACCGATAGGTTCCAGCTCGATGATCGGATTTAAGAGCGGAAGACATTGTATTGCCAAGTTGATTTCATATCCATAGTAGACTGCAGTGTAGACAATGAAGTAAAGACAGACAGTGATAACTTGGACCTTATTGCCGATTGAGTAGGTCATCTCTTCAATGAGAAACCAAATTAGCTGAATTTCCCAGATGAGCATGAAGATAACTTCACAGACTATCCATGCTATAAGCAGAGGACGCATGCCCTGCGAACGGGGCAATGTGAGATTAATTTATTGGCCATTGCTGATTGCTCGTTAGTTCGTGTCAAGATATATAAATGATTCAGTACAAAATTAGACATGTAGCTTTTTGACAAATCTACCTTGAATACCACACCATAACCCAAACAACCCACATGAATTATTAATTCCAAGAGCACCAGTATTTCTACAATTGCCTCTGAAGATGCTGAAACCAATAGAAGATTGATGTTCTTGCACAATTTAATTTGAAGCTATTTTCTAATGCAGTTTAGCATTCCTAGTTTTAAAAAAGTAGTCCAAGATGGAATTATGATTACCAGACTCTAATGACTCTGAAGATTGTCCCACTACGAGTTCAGCATAATCAATGCAAATGGTCATCAATGGCAAAGCCTGTTAACTCGGAAAGGACATAATTATTGGAAAATTTGAGAGAAAATATTACACACACTACACAATTTCATGCGATTTACTTACAATTCCCAAAAAAGTGAGAAGAATTAAAGCTGAGCCAGGATTAATCCCAAAACTATAAATTGGTTTGATCATTTTTGAAAGCTTATGTAATTTGAAATAGGGTTAATGTTGATGATTCTTCTGGAAACTATGTTCATAGTTCATACAAATAAATAGGTTTGCTTGAATTAAGTACTTTCATAATACATCCGGCATACTACTTACATGATGAAAAATGAAATGAAAAAAATGAAAATGATGCACATACTTGATTTCCAGTTTGTTCTGTAGATTTTCGGTCTACACAAGCAAGCTTATTGTGATAAATTTATAATAATGATTCTAATATCACCGGTAAATAATATATTTTCCCAGAATACCCATGTCAGATTGATTTCAAAAAATCTTTTTACTTTTAAACTTAAACAACCGTTAAGTTAATATTGGAACTGGAACTGCTAGAGGAACAACACATTCACGCTCAACGTTGTGTGGCAGCAACACATTTCCGCTTTTGAAACTAACTGTTTCATTTCAATTTCGGCAAGCAAAAAGAAAAATAAGTAAATACCAACCGTCTGGAGTCTGAAAATGCATAAATTAGTACTAATTTTATATTTAATGCAAAATTAACAGTTGTTCAGACGAGGGCAGAATTAAGTGATCAGATTTTTACGCACAACCATTGTACCATTTACAAATGCCCTTTGTATATATTTTTTACAAACTAGAGAACTGGACAATCACTATTCACTATGAATCAATTTTACGATATACCATGAACCGTATATAGATACTGTTACTGTTACTCACATACTACATCAGAGTTATACCTCCTTTTGACCTTCATCATTTCTACCTTAATTTTAATCAGTATTCACTACCTCCTTATGTCAAACATCAATCATAGTGGTTGATCCCCGTTTATTTCTACTTACTTGCATTTTAATTTTATAAAATAGTTGACCTTTATGTAATAGGACGACAGTTTTTCCACATTGCACTCGCACTGGATGGTAAACTTATTTTTTATATGGATGACATTTTATTTTCCGGTACTGTGACTGTGATTAATAAAAAAATATATCAAGACACTAGAGTGTAATGGCTGGAAATCAAGTGGAAATGGAATCTCTAATAGATTAGATGTTATAGAATAGGTATGTCATTAGCTAAACTAGATCGCGAATTTCCGTTACGTGTGCACATGATCAAAACGTTAGTGTACTACATACCAATCTAAACTAGAATCGTGAATGTATATGCGATAATAACAGGTAATCATGTTTTGCGAGTTCGCGATTCATTTGGATTTGGCATTTGGAAAATATTTCGGATCTCATAAATAAAGGAAGCAAACTACCGTTGCTGTTTTCATCTACAATCCAACACAATATAATGATAAGAGAATTTAAAAAATTTATAAAAAGGATAAAATGCATAGATTTATTCATGTTTTAAATTGATTGTTTTTGCCATTTTTACGCTTACACATGTATACCTGTTGCATTTACTGTAGATATTATAGATTCGAATAAATAGTGCTACTATTCTATTTTTTATTATTTATTCCCCATTTGAGGAAATATCACAATTTATGAAAATTTTCATTCGCATGATCGTATGACAGCATAGAGATTTCATTTTCATATAATGTAGTCAGTTTCAGAGTGAATTGGACGGAAATGCAGTATCTGCGAGTATCTCTCCTTTCACTTTGTAATTGAACGTAGCACTAAAGTTGTAAATTGTAAACACAGTGATTGTGACATAGGTAAATCAGTTAATTAGGTTTCTATTCTTTGTATTAGAAGACCGGAAATGAATTGCGTGCTACGCTACATACTGTACTCAAGTTAGATGATGCATATTTTACACTTTACACTACTTCAAACAGATTTCAGACAATGCATACCAGAAACAGATTCTGTTTTTGTTGTATCATTACTTTGTTATCTGTGGAGTATGTATGGACTAGTGGATTCGTATATTAGATACCTATATTACTATGAATGCAACATTCACTGCTCTTTATTACAAACCTTGTAGGTAAAAACATAAATCAAGGTGGAATTTAGGTTTCGAAAATGAAAAAAAAAGTATTTTCTCCATTTTACCAGAAACAAAAATGTCATGCCATGCCCCTCGTCCTTTCCTCAATCCGATTATACCCAGTTTTATAAATAATAAAAATTTCAAGGAGACACTACGCCAGCCTTTTGTCTAATAATCGCTTCTTTGATGTAAAGGAAAAGGAGTTGCAAGTTCCAATCCAATCATGTTTCAATTCCAATTTCCAATGGTTCAACAGTTAGTTCAATGTTCAATGTACGACAATAGTAAGAATACAGAGATGCTTACTCTGTGTAATCTTATATTCAATGCTGTTGTTTCGTTATTTTTGATTAATTAATTAATTACAATTAAAAGCAGTTAACCCTTTTTTGTTATGCTTAATGTTGTGCTTTATCGGATTTTACTCCAACCGGCAACCTTCGACGTTTCGACTCTCGCAATTGTCGCATGTCGACCGGTGCACATTTTTGTATTCTGCTATTCTGCTACTCTTTTTTCTCATCTTCCCGTTATCGGCCCTCCCTCACACTCTTCTCTCATCGTCAGTTCTCTTTGGAAAACATGAACAAAGGAAGGGCAGGCCGGCAGCTGGCAGGTGTTTCGTTTGCCTGACTGTTTTGTTCTCACAGTTCCCCAAGAACAGGGAAACGAGTGTGGTGTATATGAACGCTAGAAAAAAATTGTAAAAAATATACCTCCTCCGTTAGTATTATATCTGCTCATACACAAAAAAATGTATTCGGTTTGAGCAGGTTTGGGCCTTTTCTTTGGTAGATTTTGTTTACTTTTTTTATACACAGCAAAAATACATGCATGTATGGATGATTGACTATTATTGCGTTGCTCCGAGTACGAGCTAAGCAATGCACTTTTAATACAAGAACGAACACAATTTGTTTTGGAGTGAATGGAAGAAGCACTCACACTCTCGCTGTTTCTTGAAGAAAAATCTTTATCTTATCATCTTTCATTAAGTTTTCTTTCAGTTATGTAAACCAAAGGTCTTAAGATCTTAACTTGAATATTTCGAAGGCCTCCAAGACTGATAATTAAAAATGTGGAGGGTAGATTTCATCTAGGTCATCGAAAAACTCATTTTCATTTTAATATGAAGCAAAACCACAGGCTACAGATAAATTATGATACATAGTCTCTAGTCGTAACTCGTCAAGTTAATCAATCATTAATTACCGCCGTTAGTATCTATTATCGGTTATCGAAGACGTACAAGTCTGGTGGATCCCTCCCAATACCTGGGATTTGATGATTTATAAGTGACCAAAAGGGGTTGGTTTGGTAAGTAAGATCAGAAATTACAATCAATGAAATTCTTGTTGAAGCTGTGCGTTATTTGTGAGTATAGAAAATTAACTATCATTTTTTAAATTCGTTTTTCAGTTACAAGACTGAGTTTCCTTTTTGGTTGCCTCCGACGTCAATGGGATATTGTTAAGGAAGGTAACTACAACTTACAATGGCCACAGAAGAAGAGATGGAAGGAATCCAACAACATGAGGATGAAGGAACCGGAACCTCGTTGGTTCCCCTTTCTAATTTCTTGAGTGATGAAGAAATTTCGACATTGCCTGATGAAATCAGAGAAAAAATTAATGAATGGAATGTTGAAGTTGGAAGTACTATCAGCAATAAACTATCAGAAAAAGGTAATTTTCATTACTTACTGCATTTGACTTTTATTTTTGGAATTGTAAAGTGGAGTTTCTTGATATAGTGATTTGTAACTGAAATTGTCTTCATTATTTTTTCTTTTCTGGTAACTAGACGCAGAGGCATCAAGACTACTGTCCCAAATTGAATCTATTCAAAATGAAGCAGCGCAAACTTCGAAAAATCTTGAGGAGACGGGAGAAAGGTATCGAAATGCGATCGCAAGACTTGCAGAGGTCGAAGATAGTAGCATTGGGTAAGCATATACCTATATGGTTTTACATCTTTATATTTGAGGGAGATGGTTTTCATCTTCATCTGTCTGTATTTTTAGTATTCTTGTATTATACCTTTTACCTTTATGAACGAATATTTATATGATATGATTACAGTTATCAAAGACAAGCCGCAGAAGCTCAACTCAAAGCAGATGTCGTTACTCGAGAAAAAGATGAAATGGTCATTGTAATTAATAAAAGGAATGACGAAATTGAAGGACTTACTAACAGCGTCAAAGGTCTATCTGACCAACTACAAGCTGCAACAATAGGCAAGATTGAAGCGCTGATGAAAATTGATGAACTTACAGGGAAAGAAATGGAGTTGGAATACAAGTAAATAAAAAAACAATCTCTTAAATATTGAATATAATTACGCAGAGTTGAACTGTAATAGTGATTCAATTAAACTAATTTGTTTTAATCAATGTTAGAGAGAAACAGCTAGAACGAGAGAAGGAATGGACGTCGAAGCAAGTTCAACTGCTCACAGATGAATTGGACAAGAAAAATGCTGAAATAATAGCATCTCAACGAGATTTCAGCATAAAGTTTCTTCAAATGCAAACAGATTTGTCAGAAAAAAGTGAACAGGTATTCTAAATAATTCAATGCTTATATAATTATATTCAAAGTGATATGCCGTCATAAGTAAGTGTATTGTTCACATTTAATTTTATCGTAATGTGTATATTAATATTTTTGTTGATGTTCATATTTTAGATTCGCATAGCCGAACTGTCTCTCGCTAATGTACAGAAGGCAAATGAAGCCCAAGAAAAACACATTGAACATTTGATCTCAAAATTGAAAGATGCGGAGGATATCGAAACCAAGATGCAAGAGAACTATCGACAAGAAGTGTCAGCTCAGAGAAAAATTGCAGATCTATATAAAGGTGCGTGATTAAAGTGTTTTTACATTTGTACTGGTGTATGTAATGATGAGTGCCTGTTTATAAAATGAACGAACGTCAAGAATGGTTTTATATTTATGTAGAATCTAGCGACGAAGCTTGTAAAAAGGTAGAAGAATTGGAAGATGCTGTTTCCAGTTTACAAGATTTACTTAGAAATGCAACTGTGAAATACGGCGAGCTGGAGACAAAGTTTATTAACACTTGCAAAAATTATCAAGATGAAGTGTCCAATCGTGACGATGAAATTTCTACCATCAAGAAAGAGCTGGAGACCGCCAACAAATTAATCGAAAACTTCCAAAGCAAAGGACTGACGGATGAAATGGTCCAGAGTTTAAGTCCCGCTGCAGCAGCAGCAACAAACATGCTAAAGAACTCAAAGTCCATTACTCAGATCTATTCTGAGTATCATGACCTTTGTAGTGAGGTCATTATTAAGAAGCAAGAAACTGTGAAACTGAATCAAATGGTGAAGGAATTGCTTCAGGTATATACGCAGCTTTAATAAATCTAGGCTTGGATCTTTAATATTATTATTATTATTTATAAGAAGATTATTTAAAGTAAATGAATTCTTTAAATGTTGTAGGAAATTCAAACTCAAGGTCCAGAGCTTGAGCGAGAAAAGATTAAGAACCAAAAGAATTTGGAGAGGTTGGAAATCTTGGAAAACCAATTGGATTTGGCTTTACGTGACAGTGAGAAATCTAAAACAGAGACAGCCTCGATCAAAAAAAGTCTTGGAGCAAAGGAAAGAGAAAATAGCAGACTACAAGCTCAACTCAATGATTTGGCAATGCAGGCAATAATAAATAATTGTTTATAAACTTGTTATAATTTTTAATTTAATTTAACCTTTCGCTAACAATGTAAATACTTTATCGTAGGTCCGATCTCTCTTGAAGGAAACCGAGGTGCAACGCGGAAACTACAGTGTAGCAGCCTCCCGATCTGCAGTTACCAGCGGTGTCGCCGAAGTACCAGACATTGAATCTTCCGCTCAGGTATTGGAAAAGAGTAATTGCGCTGCGCTTAGTTTAAATATGTTGTATTTTTTTAATGTTTCATTAATTTACGACTGTTTTAATTTTAGCAAGTGGTATCAGATCGACTGGTGACGTTCAGAAATATCGAAGAGCTTCAAATGCAGAACCAACGGTTACTAGCAGTTGTACGTGAATTGACGGAAAGTCAAGAAAAGGCTACCCGAGAAGCTCATGAAACTCAATTGCAATTAATTAAGGTATGATTTTATTTGATGAAATACCGATACGCCTTGAGTTAAATGGTTCCAACTAATTTTTTCATCCATTCATTAATCAGGATTCCTTCCAAGAAGCCAGGCGAGAGCTTGAAGTTTTGCGCGAGAAAAGAATGACGCAGGACAGGTTACTGGAGAGTGTAATCCAACAAAGAGATGCTCTGTCTGAACTCTTGAAACAACAAAAATCTCCTGTAAAGATAGCTGATCCTGGTGCTACCAAGCAGGTCAGTAAAGAATAACAGTGTTCTATAGTTCTATTAGTGAAGAAAATCATGTAGTATAAATGACATTCATTCTCAATTTTAGCTTGCTGAAGTTCAGAAACAGTTAGAAAACTTGCAAGTAGCTCATAAATCATTGCAAGAGGAGTATGATACTTATAAAAAGGAACGGGCGGAACACGAGAAACTTGCTGTGGAGCAAACAGAGAGACTTCGGGATGATGTGATGAAAATGCGTACTGAAAATTCAAAACTAGCCTCACAAGTGGAATACAACAACGAACGCACTAAAATTTACAATGCTAATCTGGAGACTTACAAGAAGAATATTGGAGTATTAGAGGAACGAAATAAGAAATTTGGTGCTACCAATTTGAAGTTAGAACAAAGTTTGGAGCTTATGAAGGTACTTTATTAAATTTAAAAATTCAGCTGAGTAAGGTGTCGGCTAGATCACTCTTTTATATGAAGTTAAATTGATGATAAATATAATTATACTTTTTATGAATTTCCAGTCTGAGTTGTCAGCGGCGCAACAAAAGTTGGCTCGTACTGAAGTAGCATTGAATAGTATGACTCAAGAAAGGAATGCGTTGCGTGATACAAATACCAGATTGCAGGCGGAGAGGGACATTTTAAAACGGGATCAAGGTACTCAGCAAATGTTGCGTCTCAATCTTCAGGAAATTAAAAATGGGCTAGACATGTCTAACTCAGCAATAAAAACTAAGCTTGAAAATGAGATCGACAGTTTGCAGAAGGAAAACAATATTCTGAGGAGAAAGGTACTAAAGCATACAAAAATTTTATCTGACTAATCTCTGTTTTCTATTTGTTGCTTTGTTCAACTGATTTAAATCTTCGTTATTAATTTAGGTATCAAACGAAACTGAACGATTCAAGGAAGCAGTTTATTCTTGGGAATCTGCAAACAAAGAGCTCATAGAAAGACTTCGAAATGACCAGGACTCTCTTCAGAATACTAAGGAGGAGCTGGAAAATTCGAAAGCAACTATCGCCCGTCTTTCCGCAGAAATAGAAGATCTCCGATCTCAAGTGAAAGTCTTGTCAAACACTACACTTGAAACCGTTAATGCCTCTGAGGACCAACCAGTTACAATTCCTGCCTTGGAACGTCAAATTAAGGAATTGCAAACGCAGCTGCGAGATGCCAAGATTGAAATTGAAACGTTAGGCCAGCATCTCACTTTGACACGACAAAGTGCTGAAGAATACAGAACACTTTGTGGGTCAATTGAAGGACAAATTTCTGTAGTTTCTGAAACTTCCAAACAGTTGACTGAGGAGCTACAACAAAGACTGGAAGGAAAGGATGAAGTCATCCGGGACATTCAGGCTAGACTTAGCAGCGCAGAAAGAGAAAATGCAGTGCTGAAAGATGAGAAGGATTCCATAGCCCGTGATTTAGAAAACAAATCTGTGACTCTAGAGGAGGAAATCAGCAGAATGAGGAGAGATTTACAAGCGGCAAACTCCAAACTACAATCTGCTTATGAAGAAAATGTGCGTGTAAAACTCGACTTGGAGAAGCAGACTCTTGTTTACAAAGATGTCCAAGAAAAGTACGAGAAAGAACTTTCTGCTCATGGTACTGATGTTAGTACAATGAATGAAATAAAAACCGAGCTAGAGTCCGTGCGCCACCGGGTGTCAGAAGAAGAGAAAATACGGCGTAACGCTGAAGACCAGTTAAATCAATCCGTCTCCGACTGGATGAGCAAGGAGACTTCACTAAGAAATGAATTAACGAGGTTACAAGAGAGCAAGGAAGAGTTGGAAACTCTTAACGGATCCTTACAAGATCAAATTATGAATATGACCACAAGAATGGAGACATCTACTTCTGGCGAAGCTGATCCTACAGGTAGCAATGAATCTGACAATCAGAAGACCTCAGAACAATGGCTGCAACTGATTCGGTATCTCCGTCGTGAAAAAGAAATTGCCAAAACAAAGACTGAAATGGCTGAAACGACGTGCTCTCGATATGAAAATCAAATAAAGCATCTAGAGAAGCAAATAGATGACCTGAAGAAAGAATTAGGCGAACTGCAGGATAGTTCCCACGTGTCCATTATTACCTCAGCAAAACAAGCAGATCTTCTAAGGAAAGTCGAAACACTTAGTGCGCTCACAGATAGCAACAGAATGCTCCGTGAAGAAAAAGACGGTGCTGTGAAAGAGCTCACGGAGTTAAAGGAACGGCTGTCTGTAATAGAGGTGGAACTTGGACCCCTGCGAGAAAAATCTTCTGAGTTGGAGTCCCGATGTGAATCGCTTCTAAATGAAAATACAGCTTTAAAACAGGATGTTGGAAGGTGGAGAACGAGAGCTTCTACGTTACTGGAGAAGAGCAGTAAAGTTAGTATGGAGGAAATGAAACGACTACAAACTGAAAATGATAATCTTCTGAAACAAGTACAGTCCCTCCAGGAAACAAGCAAAAAACAACAGTTTGAAAATACTAGAATATCCCAACAGTTGAAGTCTCTGCAACAACAAACTACTGTGTTGCAAAGCGGGAATCAATCTCTTCAAAATGAGAAGAAGGCGCTGTTGGACGAACAAAGGAGAATTGGAGAGGAAAAGACGAAACTCCAAGGAGAGCTACAAGGTCTTCGTTTGGAAATCTCCACATTGAAAAATACACAAGTTGAAAAAGACGAGGAGGTGGATAGACTTACTAAGGAACTTGATAATGTGAACAAAATGCTGGAGGAACAAAAGAACACAGTAAAGGCTGTCAAAAGCATTGCTAGAAAGTATAAGAAGCAGTATGAAGATTTGCAAAAGGAACAGGAGGCCAACGAAGCTTCCGGAAGTGAAAAGACTGCTGTCCAACAGGATGCTTCAATTGAAGGAGTCGGTTTGGAAGCTGCCAACGTTCTTGCTGAAACGCAAAAGGAAGAGCTTGTCCGGTACGAGGCGCAGGTTAAACAGCTTCAAGAAGAAATTGAAACATTGAAGAGAGAAGCAGAGACATTTAAAAATGAAAGAAGTCAAGCTGAGGAGCGTATGAAAAATCATTTGAAGACTTTGCGAGAGAAGTTGGCGCAAACTGCATCTCAAAAGACTGAGATTGAGACACAATTGACTGAATGCAGGACGAAACTTACTGGCCTGGAAGTCAGCGCGGAGGAAAGTTCCAGTCGTTTGGCGGGTAAATTTTTAATAATTCATGATAAATTCGGGAAAAAAATTAATGTCATATCTAATTTTTTAATTAAATTTAAAATTTTCCTCCTTCTATGTGAAGCTCTTAAATCTCAGTATGAAGGACGTCTTGGCCGTTTGGAAAAAGAAAATAAGGATTTGAAAACGGCTACAACCGGAAATGCGTCCGATGTTAATTTAGCTCTCCAACAACAGAATGAAGATCAAAAGAAGGAACTTGATATGCTAAAACAGCGACTAGCTGCACTTGAAAATCGATACAAGATGCAAAGCCAGACGGCAAAAGTAGTGAGCCCTGAGAAGGTGTTGCCAGTAGAAAAGGCCAAGGCTAATATTCGACCTATCCCTGGACCCGCTCCGAAGCAAATGTCTGTCGCTAGACCACCTCTTACTGCTAGCATCAGGCCTATTTCGATGACTCGAAAAGCAACTGTTTCCGTTAGTGCGATGCCAACTCAAAATTCACAAGCTTCGTCCAGTAATGTTCAGTCAGCCGTTAGTGCAGCAGTTGTTGCTCCAGTTAGTCAAGCTCAAGTCAGTACGTCAACGCCTGATCAGTCGTCAGCTTCAGCACCTGAATCTAGCCCACAACAACAGTTACACCAGTTGACTGTTAATCCGAGCAATGTGCCAATTTCCAGCGCTGGTCGTCAGGCGGCAACAGTTCAACCAACGGTTACCGTTGCTCCTGTTGCAAGTGGAAGTGCTGGAACTGTGGGAGGAAATACAAGTTCTAGTAACAGTGGATCAGCTCCACAGCAAAGCTCTGGTGTCGCTGCTGGAATTGGAAGTGGAATGCAACAGTCTCAGCAAGGTTCCAGTAGTACAACTAGTAGCAGCACTGGCATTCCACCTGTTGTTGGGAGCAATAATGACACACAAGCTGTCCATCAGGATCCTTCTATTAGTGCCGCTCAAATGTTAGAAGAGTCGGAAATGGGTGACTCTTCAGAGCAGGTGTCTTCGTCAGAGGGATCTACACATCAGAATATTCTAACTGTTGCCCCATTGAGATCAAAGCAACATGATGGCCGTGAGTCCAGCAGCAGTAGCAGTAGCAATCTTCAGCATCAGCAACCTCAACCGGGGACGTCAACCTCAAAGAAACAGGGTGGAAGCAACACCGAGGAACCAAGTCCATCGAGCTCAAGTTTGAGACCTACACAGTCTAGCAACAAAAGACTAAGAGGAAGCGATGTAAGAGATTTTAAGTGCATAAGATGTGTTTTGAATTTGCAAATAATTAAATTGGTATTTGACTTCATCTTTTATGAATTTTTATGGAATAAATGTCATATACTTTTTAAAGGATCCCCATCACAGTCACCACGATGAGGAGGAAGATTTGCTCAACGAACCCGATACTAAACGAACAAGAGTTATGGGCTCAGACCGAGAGGCCGAAGCACTTGGGCAACAGGAAAGTAGTAATGATCAAATGTTGGAAGAAGAAGAGGAGGAGGAAGAAGATGAACACGAAGCTGATCAAGGCGCCTCTGCTACTGACGATCCGCAAGTTCAGCGCTCAGATACGACGACCAAAGAATCAGCAGGACGCCCAGTAGGCCGAGGAAATGATGATCATGATGACTCCGATTCGGATGTAGTTGTGATAGAATCAGATGACGACGATGACCAAGTAAAAGCATCAACTAGTCGAGGGGTAAAATACCGCAAGCAATCAGTAAAAGTTATACATTTCCTCCTCATTATTTTAATAATCCAATTTTTGTTTATCATAGAACAAATCTATGTCTGTACAAGATGAGGAAGTTGAAGACATCGAAGAAGAAGAGGAAGTTGTCGAGGATGAAGAAGGAGAAGAGGAAGAAGATCTGATGGATGAGGAAGATGTAAGTTTTAAAAACATATATAAAATCTATTGCAAAGTGTCCTAGTGTCCTCATATGTGTTATTACTGTATTAATAAAAGAAAAGACCCATTCATATGTTAGGATGTAGATGATGACGACGATGATGACCAGGGGGATGACGATGAAGGCCACGACGGTAAAAAAATGGAAGTCGATTACGAAGACGTAGAAGGACAAGAGGGTAGGGAAGCAGAGAGTCTAGAGCATGATGACGATGATGTACGTGAAGTGCGTGATGACCATGATGACAGCCAAGACATACTTGATTCAAATGATTCTAATTTAAATCCAGTTGGTAAGTTGTGTTATATTGTCATTTTAATTGTTTTGACTGAGATCTTGAGTTTTATCAGTATTCATTATTTTTCACTACAGATTTCAGTGCTCAAGACCAAGGAAATCAACAACATGAACTGCGAGAGGCGGAACAGAGTATTGATGATGAAGGCGATGAGGAGGGAGGTAAGTAATATCATCTTAAATTTCGTGTTTACATAGTAAATCAGATTTTGTAGTAAGAAGTATAAATGTAAATACTAATTGTGTTCGTTGACTTTAGAACTGGTTCCAGAACCTACAGTAGCTGTACCAGTTCCAGCTGTTATAGGAAGCCCAATTCGCCCACCAAGAGACTTGAACATAGGGGGTAGACCACAAAATGTTGGATCACCACTGCGTGGTAATCAAGCAGGAAGAGGTGGAATCCCTCCGCTCCGACAACAACAAATGCTGACCCCGTCATATTCTTCTGGACATGTATATATTACTTTTGTTAAATACGGTCACGATCACGAATTAAAACGCAAAGCATTTCTTCCTTACTCTTAATATTACTATATTATATTTATAGTATGGGGATGACGCAGATGACAGTATTGTACCTGGAACTCCTACACTTTATGTACCGCGTCGCAGTGATGGCTTTGCCGAAGCTGTTAGTTCTCCCCAGATTCAACCAGGCGGAAGGTTCACTTTTTCCGGAGTATCTGTTTCCGCTGCTGAAGCACCTATCGGTAGTGGAACACAAGCAGGAACAAGCGCTTCCAGTTCTGGTAATACAGGTCGGCATGAGATCACAATTACCCAGTTTGGTTTCAGCTGTTACACTGGAACATTTCAAAGTAATATTTGTTCTGTTAATACGAAATGTTGAAATGTGATGATTTATCTACTGTTTTAGGTTTGGATGATGTACGTGTAGTGGATTTTTTAGGCTATGATGAGGGGGGTAGCGGTACAACTGGAAGAAGTGTACCAAGTACTCCTCTTCAAGTTTCTCCTCCAGGTAAAAACTGAAGTACGAGCGCATTTTTGTTTTCATTATCTCTTAGCTTTCTAATCCTAACATACCATATTTTATTGTCTCTAGTTGAAGGAGTGGAGTTATCGGCAGAAATGCAAGCTGACGAAGATGCAGCCCAAGAGGAGGACATTTCTGCCGCTGTTGCAGTAGATATTCAGCCCACTAGTAGTACAATAGCATCAGTTTCTGGAAGTGACATTCCTGCAATTACTGTTACGTCCGTAATGGAGTCTACATCAGGAATGGGGTTTCACCCACCAATGGAAGGAACATCAAAGAGTAGCTTGGAAGCTGCAAGAATTGCTGCGATGAGTTCACATCCTAGAACTAGTACCCACTGTGAGGTGTCAAACGTTACCTCAAGCGATGAGGATAAGGTTCCAGTAGCTGGAGGGAGTTCTTCGCACACAGTTACCATTCAACACCCTTCTACGTCAACTTCATCTCGTGCTGCGAGTCCAACACCCTCTTCTAATATTTCCAATCCACAGCTGGAACTAAAAGATGCAGGTCCACAACCTCAACAGCAACAGCAGCAACAACAAGGCGGACGAACTCGTCCTACTCCCATAGTTTGGGACCAACCTTCTAGCTCATCATCGTCAAATCCAACATCAAGGCCATTAAGAGGAGGCTTGATGGGAAGCCGAGGAGCAATGACTGTACGACACATGATTCAACCTGATCAAGGACATTTAATGGCACCAATGCTAAGAGGATACAGACCTATACTTATGGCGTCGTCGAGAGGCCAGAATCAAAGTGCTCGAAGATCCCGTCCCCATCACAGAGGTGGACCTGCTGGTACTGGTACTGGAGGACCAGGTGGTCCTGGACCGGGTGGAAGTATTGGAGGACGGATGCCTTTCCAGAAACCTTATTAGTTTTTAATGATTATATTTTTTATTTGTATTTTAATTTAAATGTTCGCTACTTTTTCTCATATACTATTAAGGATGATAAGATTTGATTTCATCATTTTCTGCGAAAATGTTTCTAATGGGGTTGACATTCAAGCCCGAATCTATACATGTATTGTAGTGTACTTATAAGGTTGACTGATGTAGTGTATATAAAATTAAATTAAACTATTACGTGCCCTATCTGTCACCTAACTTGTATTAGTTTATGTACTACTTTTTTCAGTTTCCAATAATGTTTGTCGTTTTATTGAGTTTACAATAAATCAAATAAAAATTGTATGTGAAGACTTTAGAAATATGGATTTTTAAGAAATTCATTCACCTTTACCTATCGCAATTCGCAATCAAGAAAGTATCATAAACTTAAAATTAAATCAGTATTGGATTTAGTTTCTTTAGCAGGAATGCCATACTTGTTTAATTAAATAACAAACGCCAGAAATTAATGAATTTAATTAATTTTACATCAAGCATGTGATGTGTGTTTTATTAATTCATTTAACAAAATCGTTTAAGGATTATTGTCGATATTTGCTTTAATACAGTTTTATAACATAGTCTGACTCATGAAAAATTGCTTGTTAACAAAATATCTTACTATTAAAACGAAGATGATTATGATGGCACCTATAAGATTTCTTTCTGCGAACCTTGTAAATACTTAAAAACTACGACGTATTTTAATAACGTACAAACAGTAGAAGTAGAACGATATTATGTCAAACAATTTTTTTGTATAACTTTTGAGTATTCCAGTTCCAAACAGTAGCATATTACATTGAAGTATTCTATCATTTCTATCAATAAAATTATATGACAGCTCGGACGTTAAGTACTATTCCATTCCTCTATCTGTACGTACTTACTTTGAATATTATTTAGGTAATTAAAAAACGCAACAACGGTTAATAAATTCAATCTTTCTTGTAAAACTTACAGTTAGTAGTCAGGTATTGAAAAGAGAGCCGTTGAAAAGTTAAGGCAAAGATTGTCAAAGGAAAAACTTGTAAGTCCATTCAAATCTCACTTCCCCCCACTTTTTGTAGTATTTGTATATTGCATACTAATCTCATCTCATGAAATATATTATGCAGTAGAGTATTTAATTTTACATCTGGACCTAAATTACCAGAATAAAAACGAAGTACTATTACCTAACGCCCGGTATAACGGTGTAAGTAAATGTGAAGGGCTAAATCATTGATTAAAGGCTCTTACTGTCAATCCTAACATGAGGTGTTATGTACAATTAAAATCGGATTCAATTAGTATATTTAAAATTATAATTTTGTTGGAGCTTATCATTCCCCCTACCCTTTTATAAGCCATAAGTGGCTTCTTTTAACTTTCTACATTACAAAAACAATCAAATGCCTATACGCGATTTATAATATACTACATACATTATATAAAAATAAATTTAATTGTACTCTGCAACGAATGAGAAAGGGTTCGAGTCATGAGGATGCGAGTACAAAAGACAGACAAGGAATACAATGAATCTAAAAGAGATGTTCACAGCGAAGAAGATGAAGAAGCCATAGGTCAAAATCCCATGTTCCGCAATCCATTCAAAGGCCATGTACAGGAAAATGATGAAGCTGGATATAAGTGGAATGACGTAAGCAATGCACCAGTACTTCATCCATTTTTGCTTATCCTTTAAATAAACAAAAAATTATGAAGCAATATAAATAATCAATCATTAAATGTAAGGGCAGTTTGTCTTTTGACGGCAATTTTTCTTGGTTCTCATTGTGTTACTAACCATATTAATGAGAATGATTCCGACGACTGCAATGACTAGGCGAAGTAATCTAATAACATATTCTTCCATAATTATTGCAACGGTAGCATCGTCTGCAAATAAAAATGGTAATTAATTAATTATAAATAGAAAGTTGTAGTACAAAACGTTTAACCGTAAAAATAGAAAACTTACTTTCATGCCCTGAGTAAAACCGATTGAACAAAACTGGTGGCAGCTTTCGACTCAGGAAGAAGTACATGTTGAGGATCTAAATTTTGTGGAAATAAAAAATAAAATTATGTAGACGAAAAATATTAACTAATCACTGCTACATTTTGCACCAAGCTTACCACTTCTGCCGTGAGTAAAAGTTTTGCTCCAACCGCAGCATTCCGTGCAAAGTATCTCCAAACACAACCAAAGCCTTTGCCAATTGGCTGAATTTCTTCTAGTAACTGGTCCTTTAGATGCGGAAGGCATTGGCTGGCAATGAACATGAGGTAAGCATAAAACAGGGTGTAAATTGTGACGGTATAAAAAGCGCTCCAAATAGCACTTGCAAACTGTCCTTCAGCGGTCAAAGTGATGACATGGTGGGCCCACACAATGCTCAACGTTACAACGCTGATGGAAGTCATCACAATCCAAGAAAGCAGTGCAGCCCAATTTCCCTACACATTTGGAAAATTTAATGATTTTATTTTTTTATTTCTGAATCTCATTTAATAGTTATATAACAAGAATTAAAATATATTTCGACGCTTCCGGTCTTTTTTATTACCATAATAATTGTTCCAATCCATAAGCAAGAAATGTCGGCTATGACTTGAAGGAAGAGAATTGCATTGAGAAGCATCACAGTCCACGTACCTTGAACAAAAAAGTTTAAATTTCCCATTATTTCTTTTAAGTAAAAAGTCTAAAATATGGATGATGATGAAATTGTTTTTAATCTGTTGAAATAAGGTAGTACTTAGAATTTCCCAAAGTGGAGTATTCCAATGCATTACAAACACGCTAATTACATCCATGTACACTTCATACGCACTGATTGTCTGCAAAGTATCAAGAATAATTTCAATGTTTAGTACCCAAAATTTAAGTAAAAATTCATGCGAAGGTCATATATTTGCTAGTGCTTACCGTTTCTACTATTGCGCTTAAAATTAGAGCTATGCCTAGCGGCAGGCCAAACCGGAAGTACTCCATCTTTTGAAATATGAGGGGCTTCATTTGGGAAAATATTATTATTATATCAATTTTGTAACCCTATCTAAATAAAAATTCAGCAGAACACTGCATCAACTGGAGAGCACACAAAGCAAGAGAAGTAAAAAAACAAAGGGGCAATGAGCAACTTTGCAAAAAATCAAAGAAATCTTTCCACACGAGCACACAAAACACAAACTATGTATTTCAAAGTTGATTGTGAAAGAAAACGTCTACATCTAATGAACACACAACTTGTTATCTTGTCACTGTCAACAATTTCCCAGAAGTTTGAAATCACAGATATTTTCAAATGGAAATATAAATCAAATCAAAGTCATGCTCTCAAATGTCAATCTCAGCTTTTCACTCCAAACTAATGTATTAAACTGTTATAATGACAGACTGACCCGATCTCCTTTCAGTCCAAAACGTTTTCCTCTTCTTCTTGTTAACTGATTCTACTGACATTCATTCTCGTTAAAAAATTAAGATCCAATTTGTATTATCTATGTTAACCTAAAATGATCCAACAAACGAATGACTTTTTTGAACTGTTCGTTTCTGGTTTACATCACTTTTTATTCTTTTCCAAATAATTACGATTAATCTTTATGGTGCATTGTGGTGTATGGAGAAGAACACTTTTTTTTCTTATCAGCTCTTCATGTGTCTATTTCCATTCTGTTAAAGCTCGTCGTTATATAGTTATGTAGATTTAAAATATTTTCCACAATCACACTTTAGCCCATACGGTCCAACTAGATCGTCAAGTAATAGTCTCAACATGAACAATATGTGGATTTGCAGATGTGACTTCTGCACG
>JAQFYG010001498.1:0-18667 GCA_034694325.1 Entomobrya corticalis | reverse complement strand
AGAGAAGTGTAAAGTAGTAAAATCGCTTTTCGTCTACATGAATACCTCCGCACATTTACTCCTTACTTAACTAACTCACATATTTAAATATACTACATTCCATAATATTATATGGTATTTGTACATACGCAGACTCATAAATAGTAGCTTTTGTTAAGGCTATTTTACTACCAGATTTTCATTTTATGTGTATCATATATATTTTTTACTTCATTTGCGACTCATGTCCCCTGACAATATTTTTAAGCTCATCATCAACTAACTGCGACGATATGACTCAATCAGTCCAACCAAGGCATTGTGAAAAAATCCATGTATTCCTTTTTTTGCTGAGAATATATGTCGCACAAAAATGTAATTTTCGATTTCATTTAAACGCACGCAAAGAAAGACAGCAAGAAGGTGTGCCTGTTTTAGTTTTTACTTGATGATACGCCTGTTCATCTAAACAAATAAAAAATGTCAGCAGCAAAGTTGAAACAGTGTGCATTATTGCCTGATGATCTGAGATAGTTTACTCGTATATCTCATTGTTCCATGCTGTGTGTGTCGTATGGTTTGCGCTTTAAATTAAATTGGGAACACACCTTGCCATGCCTGCGCCTATATCTATATATTTTACTGATGATGATGACGAGATGATGCTCGCTTCAGCAGTCATCTAAAACGATTTCATTCCTTTTTCTCAGCATTGGCTATACAATAATAGTTTATAATACTGTGAAACATAAATTTTCCGTCGGTATGCATAATTACGAATTTAAACTACAAAAAGAGAGGGATTATGAGTGTTATGTAACTCACGCAATTTTAAAGAGCTAAAAAGAAAATTACAATTCTTGCGTAGTAAAGTGTGTATAGATAGATTAGACATTATAGATGAGCGCATGTTTTTTTATATTTTTTCTCGTTCTTCATCAGCGAATTAGGTATATAATTTCATGGTGAGCACATAAATGTTTTTTTTTATCTGATGCAGTGTCGTCAGCAAATCTTTCATATCTTGTAGAAAATCAATGCATTTCCGCAATAAACTTTTTTTTATGTTTAAATAAGCTGCGCCGTTTTTATTAGAAAATGAGCCATCTGGTATTATCCAATTTTGAAAATTGTGATGAAATTTTTTGGGATATTAAATGAGAATGTGCATGTGTGTGCCTACATGTACCATGTTTTGCATTTTTTTCAAATGTCTTTTTTATATTTTCATAATAATAGGTTGTAGAATTTTACAAACACGGAGAGTGACAACGATGTTTTCTCCGAGAACATTTTGACGTTTTGTGTGTGTGTCTTCACTCTACATAGAACTGAATGAATGAAAATCAAGAAAATGATGATGGTATGCATGCAATGCACCAAAAACAAAAACTATATATTTTTTTTCAATTTTTGTACCAGAATTCTTCAAATTGAGAAACATTGGCTGGTTGGCAAAGGGCAAGTCACGAGAAGATGAAATAAAACCGCTTTGCTTATATAATAAATAATTGTATAGTTTAGTACGAAATGTCGCAAGTCGCAAGTCGCAATGAAATCCAACATCCAACCTGATACCGATTTTGTGTCTTCTATTTGTCTAGCCCACTCAATAAGTAGACCTAAACCTAAGCCAAGAACAAGCCAAGAACTGGCTACTATTTCAAATGTCACCAAAAGCTCATGTCCTCTACTAATCGTAACTCGTAACTTGTGTGTTAGCCTCTCACGCTTTTACATGTACTTCTTAAAGAAAACGTTGAGATTGCTGCACTTTTTTACACACAAGTTTTTATAGATTTTCATGTACGTTATCAATTCAAAAAAGTTTGTGTTGGCTGCTGACACAGTTTTTGTGCGGTTGAGAAGTAGTATAAGCAAGTAATACCTAATGAACATTACCTTCCTTTTCATCTCTGAAAATATCCCAACAAACATTGTATTTTGTATAGAAAGAGCATTGGCAAGAGTACAACTTTGATCGCATCACGCCTGCATCCTTGTCTGGTCTGTGATCCAACACAGACTGATGGAGAAGCACAACTTGGAACTTCTTTTTGACTAGATTTTTTAGGAGCACCTCAAAAAAATTTCAAGTGCTTGCACATTTGAAGCATACGAGCATATGAAATGTATGAATAAATATTAATAATCATATAGTCATCATCTCTATTTAGAAATGCATTCTGAGTATGCCACAATAAGTAAATGTCATTTCAAGTGCAAAAAAATCTCAAAATGCAATTGGCCTTTTCTTTGTCTATGTGTGTCGCTCGTCTACTCACGCTTAAGAATGTTTAAAAATTTTATAATTATTTCAAGTGACCAGTTGATGTTTACTCACAGCACATTCATGCTCATAGACACCCATTTTGATGTGATTGCTTCGATGACTCATGACCTCGCCATTTCTCATTATACTATCGTCATCATCGTGTTAACAGCTCATAAAATTAATCGGGACTGTATTTTAAATTCTTTGACTACTTTTGTTTGCATTTATGATGACCGTTCTTTTTGAATCGGGCAAGCCAAGCCCATGGATTTCATTTTAAATTCAAGCGATCCGGTTAACTTGCCCCCTTGAAGTTGAAGCATAGAGTCAATGGAATATGGAAATTACTTAAAATGCAGAAGGTAAATACATTTTACTAAGGTGAGTTGTTCGACAGTGACACCTGATGCATCATGTAGGCACATTACTGTGTGGAAGTTTTTATAGTTTAAAATATCACGAACATGACTTTTAGATTTTAAACAGAGATTTTGGTCTGTTTCGGTATAACGTTAAATTTTAAGGTTTGTCTCGTTGCTTCATTAATTTTTAGAATTTTATCATGAACCCTAGTGAACATGATTAGAAGAGAAATTAAATGTACAAAAATTATGTATACATATGATAAATTAAATGCAGCGTAAAAATTACAACTCACATTGTTGCTCTATCAATGACACATCTACATCTTTTAATGTTCGAACCTACAAAAAAACCATCAGAAATACAAGTTTAAATTTAATTTAACATTCAAACTCTAAATCATAATTGTTTTAAAACCAAACAGATTAGTGGCTTGCTTCTTGCTTGAAATCGAAATACAACAGCAAAATGTCTATTGGATTAACAAAAATTAAGATTTTTACTTCTGAAAAATCTTGTAATAAAATTGAATTATGTAAAACATTTCAACGGTATTTTGGGAGATCATGACGTGATAATCATAAAAAAGTCCACTCAGTTTTACTGATTGTGATATGCACTTCCTCCGCAGTGACGATACTATATTCGCTGTATTTACTACTGTATTGATAACAACGCAAAATACTAGACATAATCATAATATCAATGCACTACACTGGCAATACTGCAAAAATCCTCTGGGAGAATTGAAGCTGATATCAAAAAGTGTTAAGTAACCGTACACGGTTTTTGTATGAGTGCAGTTTGCATTGCATAATGATCATCATTCAGTGTTAGTCCATTCGTGGATATAATATTTTTTGGTCTGGTGTTACGTTTGGTTGGTTTTTACTTTTTTTCAATGCTATAAAAGCTCGGTTTTTTCACGTAGAGTATTTTTTGAAGTAGCTCTGCAGTTTTTTTGCATCAGGATAGTGTACTTTACATTTAAAAATATATATAATTTTTGGGAGTCATTGTGCCCTTCTCAATAATACTCTGTGTTGGATGTTATTTCGTTTTTCTGTCTTCTTTTTTCTTACACACTACTCCTTCCTTCTCAAAATTATCCAACCATGTAGTAAAAATACATAATTCACAAAAAAAGAACTGAACAACAACATAATCATCTCTTCCTTTTTGTTTTGGTACAGAGTACAGTGTGCCTGCAAAAAATATTGTTTATCATCATCATCATCAAAATAACATCATGTAAAAGTTAGTGAAAAACGAACACACCAAGAAATTAACCGATGAATAGTACAGAAGAGAGCACTTTTCTGATACAGGTAATCAGTAATCATTTTCAGTGTAAAGGATATATAGTTAAAATAGAAATCGTGGTGGCGGTCTTGCAGTTGCAAGCTCACGTTAAAACCGAATCGAAAGGTAAGAATAAAAGAAGAAATAAAAACCTGTACATATTCTTTTTAACGATACGCGTGACTATTTTTTGGTAAATCTTACGTAAAAAAAGATTACAACAACAGAAGAGACTCACCAATTTAGTGACAAAAATTTTACCGAAACAAATGGGAAACTCCTGAGACATTTCCAAACAAAAAAATGTTTTAATTGGACTTTCTCTGCATTAGGGTCGCTGTCGTAATTTTCATGGCATATTCCGTCTTCCGTCTCCCTACTTTTTCCTTTTGTTTTTATTCATTATCGATCTAATGATCCTTGTTACCACAGAAGGACAGATCACTGACAAAACATAAATGAATGTGTAGTTTAAATCTGACGTGGTAGCATGATAGCATTACAGCTTTCGTAAGATAAAAGGCGATAGCTGAGCAGACCATGCCGTGTTACCATCTTACCGGCATTTGCCAAATAAATGCTACTGTGCTACTGTAATCATTATTGTGAGAATACTTTTACTTTAAGTAAGCACTGGGCATTGTGGGCATCTTAAAACTATTTTCCTATTTAAACTGTATTTGATACTCTTTTTTCTTTTAAACTTCATCATCATAAGGTACTGTACTGTAAACTTCATAGTAATATGAGGTAAGCCACAATATAGAAATTGCATACATTTTTTTTTATCTCAGTGTACTACACTATTATGTAACGTAACACACTGTATTTATTTGAATTTTCATACAATTTACTATTCAGTTAAGTTTCTTCAAAAAACTAGATTTTTTCGTATTCTTTAAACGTAAATGCGACTTATATAGTACGTGCATACATGTTTATATGCAATATTAAATTAAATTCTATTTTTACAGTGTAAGGAGCAAATTGAGGGAAGGGAGAAAATAATAAGAAAAGAACAAGACGGAAGAAGAAAAAACAATTCCTTCCCATTCCCATTCCCACTTTACTTTTTTTTGTCTCTTGTCGTGCCCTACTGTATATTTCAAAGATAGAAAAACATTTCAAATCTGACTAAACTACTACGCAAAAAAATATCTAGTGAAATAGTTAAGAGTAGAGCAGAGTGCTAGAATATGATGTTGAGAGGCGACCTCCAAAGTCCCTTGTTTCCGTTACATCATTAAGTTATGCCATCATCATTCTAGTAGTACTGCTGCTTCAAAACAACTGTGAACACACACTTGGAAGAAGAAAAAACGAAGCATGCTTCTTGTTCATTCAACATCCCTAAACAATAAGCAAATGTGAAGGTCCTCTCATCTCCACTTTAAAAGTATTACTGTAAAAATGAATACATTGTTCTCTTGCTTCCGTGCGTTTTCTTTCGAAAAAGAAGGAGGCAGGACCCAAGTCACATCCCAGTCACCACACACCACCACAAACCGCACGTAAAAGTGTTACCCGTTTTACTCTGCTCAGTGAACAGTTGAGTGTGGTGCGATGTTCTTTTTTGACTTCGTATTTCTGGTGAGGAGACGGGACACATCAAGCTTTTAAAATCTTTAAAACCTTAAACGTATTTACGTACCTCTATACACACGTGTATAACATATTTTATAGTATAACACCCAGAAACATAGTTAGTAGGGAAAAAAATGCAAAAGGCTCACTCCGGAAAATCACCCAAAAAACAAAACGTCATTAGGAAAACCTTAAACTGGAAGGCAGAGGTTGAGAGAAAAACGTCTTAAAAATCTCCTTTGTATTTCTAGCTCTGATTTTCATATAATACGCAATAGCACCATATAATATCATCAAAAGAGTAAAAGTAAAGAAGAGACCTCACTTATTTGTCGTTTCTCTCCATACAAGACACGTTTCCTATACAAACATAACTACATACATAATATCCATATCCTTTCTTTTCTACAAAGTGACATCACACACCACACGACAAGCACATTCATATTGTTTAACAGCAAAAGGAAGAAGATCTTTACTTTTTAAGTAGATACTATTCACGCATACATGCACATATTATTATCTTATTTTTTCTTGCTTCTTTGTATACACATAACATTATTATGTTAACGTTTTTGTGTGTATCAAAGTGAGAAAAAAAAGTTTTTTTCCCACTTCTCCTTGTAGAATTTGGTCTTTTGCTCACTTGTCTCCTTCTTCTTACTACTCGGCTGAGAAAAACAGGAGAGAAGAGATTATTATTGTGAAGTTGAAGTTGGAAGTTAGTATAGAAGAGCCAGTCAGCCTTTTAACCAGTAAACCATGGCGTAATGACTCTAGTAAACTCGAGCACCAAACAGTTGTATTTGTAGTAGCTTTAATATAGTCAATTGTGTTAGTTATGTAGTAACTAAAAAAAAGGAAACAAGTAAAGCATCCATCCATCCATTTATTCATTAGTAAAAATACATTTCTTACTTGGGTGCCTTTTTACTTCTCTACATGGAAGAATAAATACATTATTTATATTATCCACTCAACTCTCAAAGGAGAATACTCACACACTTCCATACTCACAAAAACTGCTCGTGTCACACTCGTGATTTTTCTGGGATCAAGTTGAATGCATAAAAAAAGAAAATACACACAGAGATAATGCTATATTCTTCTACTTACTTCTTTTGGACTACTGTGTGGACTCTATCTCTGTTTATTGGTGTTGTTTCAGGAAATAGATGGATTGGATAGATGCAAGCAAGTGCGTAAATTCTTTTTAGTCTTAAATAAGCAAAGCTAACAAACCAAAGTACTTTTTTTTCTTGTGATTCCTTTACGCTCCTGTTGTTGCTGCATTGCAAGCATAGCATTGGGTGCTATCTTCTTTTGAAAAACTTTGTGTGTATTTTTTTGCAGACGTCACATCACATCGCCCTGATCCTTACCATCATCATCATCACAAGCATGATGATGATCATCAACGTTCTTATTAAGCAATGAACTTGCATAATAATAGATAGAAAGAGAGTGATACTGTGAGAGACAGATAGAAAGAAAAAGTTGTCTTTAAACTTGAAGAAGAGCAAACACAAAGAGAAAAGGAAAAAATTTTCTTAAGGTGGAGGACGTGGAAAAGAAGAAGATGCTATGAGGAATAGAAAGAAGATGTGATCCATGCTTTGTGAGTTCGGGGTATTTTCGATTACGCATCCCAGTCATCCGACGAGCTAGTTCAGTTGAGAGTTTTGCTTTAGTGACAACGGTGCTTGTGTGTCCAGTCAAGATCAAGATCACGTTTCACACGTAGCCCTAAAAACAATATTGACTCCTCTTAGATTGTCATTTTATAAACGATTCCATACTAAATTACCTCAAAATATACAAGCCAGAAGAATAAAAAAAGTTCCTATTATAACTTATAAACGAAAAGGTGTAACTTTAATAAATAAAAAGCCGGTAACTGCTACTTTTACTCCATAATAGACTACAAGTCCATAATAATGTATAAACAAAGTAATTATTTGTAATTTGTCGGATTTTTTTCGAAAAAAGTTCCTAAATTATTGTAGCTACAAGAAAAAGTTTTGTAACCAATTTCGTAAAACATAAAGCGGAACCGGCAGACCTTTGTATATTTTACATTTTTACATTATTAACAGTCTTGAAGCAATAATCATAAGTCAATAAGAACGGTTTCAGTGTAGTGCTTGTTGCATAAGAAAAAAAAATACAGACATAAAGCCACACAAGCACGACTTATTGCCCAACATCTTATTTTTTCTCAATGAGTATTTTTTTCTCAACTCTTCTGGTAATATTTTCAAAACGAACCATTACAAGTGTCTCCTTATGTACATATTAGTTTTTTCCAGTGATTTCTAACGAACATTTATGAGAATAAATGTGTGTAGAAAGGACGGAAATTTATTAGCGTGAAATCGACGAAAACGTCGTAAAGAAAGTTTCAAAGGACACGTAAAACAGGAGGAGGCGAACTAACAATTTAAGAAAAAAACTTTTAACAAGAGAAATATTTTTTTTTGTGTGAATTTCATAGAGAACTAATTTTTATGAGAAACGCAAAAACTCTGTGTTTGTGTGGATGTGCTTCATTTTGTCTCGTGATGTTAAAACTTTGTCAGATTATAGAAACCAGATTTTTCTTCACTTTGTCCTGAAAAAAAAACTTTATGTGCTGCTCATCCTTTTGAGAGAGAAAAATCTGTTTAACTTGACATTATATTTTTTTCCTGTGCTGTTGGGACTACTTTTTTTTTACTATTTCTCTCTCGAGGGTGGTGTGTCGTTTTTTGGTGGTGGTACTACTGGGTGAACAAGATTCACTCACCCTGCCTGGTAGTACAACTCCCAGAATTGCTCTAGAAAAAGGATTTTCATCATCCCTCCGGTGTTACATTTTACGAGAACGACACCATCATCATCATCTTTCGACGACTTCACTCAGATGTGAAACATGTTACAAGAGCTACTGGTGTTGTTCATCGCATTGAAAGACACAGCCCAAGGGACAAAGGCTAACTGTTTTTCTTGCATTTAAGGAAAGTGTAAGTAAACAGAGTATCCGGTTTCAAATAAGTGTGTTTATGCAGTAAAAATATATCAAGTTACAATAAGAGTTAGAGCTGTTAAGACGCAGTATGGCTTCGTTATCATTTCACTTCACACGATAATAGCATAAAAATGAGTGTGTATATCTGAAGCTGAAGGTCACACTTTAATGTTTCTATTATCATTTTAAAGTATTTTACAATTTTATTCTTTTATTTTGTGAATTATTTTGAACAGGTTTTTATCTACGGTAGCTAGAAGAGGAGGGAGGGGGACATCGCTAAACAAAAAGGGGAAAGGAATTCCATTCATTTGAAGATTCAGTTGTGAATACATCTCCTCAAGCTCAACTCATCTCACCGTTTTTTTTGTCATCAGAAGTTAAAAAAAATAAAAATTGCCGGAAATGGGCTCTCCATTCGCATCCAAGACAAGGAAGAATCCAATCCACGGGATGTCAATGGCTCTCCATTCATCCTTCAGCTCAAATGTAAGAAAAAAAATTCTTTAAACTTAAAAAAATATATATATCTTGAACTTTTTTTATGAATACACATATTATCATCAACACCATCAACAAAAGCTGTTCATGTGTCTTCTGCTAATACTCCGTGGTGCAAAGCTAAAAAACATTAAATTACACCACTACGCTCATATAATAACCGGCAAAGCTCCCGTGCTACCACACCAAAGAAAACCATCAAGATATACACAGAGAATGACTATGAACTTCTTTTTATAATTTGCACGGTCCCGACAAAAAGTGTCGTTCATGATGAGTGACACATGAACATTCACAAAAAAAACTAATACTCCGCACACGAGCAGCTCCTCCATCCATTCATGATGATAATATTATTTAAGATGAGATATGATGCTGATCATAGAATAACAACAACAAAAGCCACAAATCTAAGAAGGATATCAGGAGAAGGATGATGAGTTGATGACTGCGCCTCTCTCTCACATATTGTCATTCATTCAATCTCTTAAAAAAATCATCATCGTCATTATCATTGTGTGTGCCTTCTTCTCCTTCTTGAAAGCATAAATTTGATACATTATCTTCTCCGCATTACACCACCATCGCCATCATCATAACTCTCCCCATCCGACACGAGTTTCGCCCAGAGTTAGAGAACAGCGGGAGTTGTGATAATTATTATTTGTAAAAAAACGTAAAGTAACGCATCCTTTTGCTCTCTCGTCTCATGTCCTGTAGCAAATTGAAACTAGTTGTATTTATGAATTTATGTTGGTAAACATACATAAACATTTTAAAACACTGATGTGTAGGGGGACGAAAAGGTGAGGAGGTGTTCAGTGTTCAGCGTTTTTTGTTTTGAACAGAGTGCTTTTTTGGCGGTGTGGCTTACTGGCGGTTTCTGTTATTGTAAACGGATCCCATCTCATCATCAACATCGTCCTCCTGACATTTTTTTCAATAGGACCTTTTTGAACCGGTTGGACTCATCATTTAAAAAAAATATGACATGTTTTTCTTCACACTGAACGCATCTCTGCCAGTCCGTCAATGAACCAAGGGATGCCAATCATAATGATCTTTGTTGAACATGAATAGGTGGAGGAGGAGGATGATGATGATGATCATAGCATTTAGCATTTTAACTTGTAAAAAAATATGTTAAGCGACTTGCGTGGTATTGGTTTCCTTTTGCACCCATGAAGCGTCATATCGTCATCCATATCTCATCTCACTTTCTTCTCAGTTTTTTTAAAGCGGCACATGAGGATGAGATGAGATTCATGAAGTGCGTAAAAAACTAGTGTGTGCTTATGCTTTAATGTTGACGATTTCTATTTCTTCTCTTGAAATAATCTTGATCTTTTATTTTCATCTCTTTCCTTTTCTGGAGTAAATTATGCATATGCGTCACCCTCGATAATGACACTATGCTTAGTGACTTTACACAACCAGTAAGTCATACTTTTCTCCGGCTGGGAAAAAAGTCATAAATTTTACAAATGCATATCTGTCATCTCCCATATGTACATTAGAGGACATCCATAAGGCACCCTAATCTAATAATGCGTAATAAAAAAATCTAGTTCAACAGTTCATAGGTGTAATATATCATATTATAGTAGCTTTTTGAGATAGAACATTACGTGTGAGTATGAGTAATGAATGATAAGCATAAAATATGGGAACTTACTTTACTAGGATGGTGTGAATTTTTGCTACTGCCCTTCATACAAAACCGGAAAGTTCATTAGTTAACTTTTTACGATGGCTTTAGTCAGAAAAATTGATTATCGTTGTAATATTGAAGAGCTCTCTATGAAAACCTTTTAAAGATTTTTTTAGAACTCCTGTTTCATTTTTTTTGTGTTTGTAGTTTGTAGACGTAGTATTTATCTCATACGAAATAGGCTTTTTTAAAGGTGAAGGAGCCATTGAGTCGTAAAATATTGGTTACAAATTGGAAAAAATGGCTGTACATCATAAATAAAGTAAAGTAACCGGTAATGTAGTGTAATTTCACATTTGTTAGCTTTTTTACCATTGATCACATTAACTTATATGTGGATCTACTACTAAGAAACCACCGCAGAGACTAAAAAATAGGATGATATATTTTTTATCAAAAGTATTTTTTATGGATGGACCATCTGATTAAGGAAAAAAGAAATCGAAGTTGGAAGTGCTTGTGCACATCATTATGTTCGTACTAATTTTACTAGTCATTACTTCTCTACTCTTTGCTGCTATCTAATGAAAAAAGTGACAGGTAAGAACAAAAAAACTAGTGTTTTTGTACGAGCTCATGCTTATTGCTTAGGTAGGTACACACCGAGCTAGTTAAAAGTTAAATATGTGTATATTGAAGCGAGTAAATTCTATACCAACTCAAGCCACACACGCAGTAAACTAATTTTTCTTAACTATCTAAATGATCTCTGAAGAACATGATATATTTGTTTGTATATAGGCATATCGCCCTGACCAATTCGGTTATGCAATATACAGAAATTATATAACATAAAAAGGGTAAGTAAACCCACACAAATTATTTAGTAAAAACTACACAAACAGCAAAAAATATAGTAAAAATGCATATGCATACATTTCAACTAGAAAGGAGCATTTTTTTGTGTGAAAAGCAATATATTCATGACTTAACTATGTGTAAAATCTTGAAAGTGGAGTGACTTTTGAGTAAGGAAGCGCATTTTGAGTCTGGTTGACTTCATGACAGTTTGTCTGTTTTTCTGGGGAAAAGCGAGGAGGAGGAAGCTTGAAGCTTCGCATTTTTACTTTTTTTCTAGAGTATTATTTTCAAACGAGTACAACCGACAATTTTAAGTAAACCACTACTTCCACACTAGTTATAAGTTATATATTAAACTGTATAAAAGAATGTGTGTTTATGGCATGATGTATACGAATGTTTTTCTTGGTCCGTTTGCGTTTGTTTTGTTGTTGTGATTATTGTGACCGAGACCAAAACGTAGAAAAAACTGTAGTTTATGCGGTTGTGTGTTTGAGATTGGGATGATGATTTAAGTTTAAAGCTTGATGATGTTTCTAAAATATTAAAAAATGCTTTTGTTTTTTAAATATGTAATCCATTCTGTTAAACTGTTTATAGACCAAATTTTCATATTTATCTACGGTGGCTCAGTGTGTATTTACATATATAATTTGCATATTGCTGGACACTCGCTGGTCAAAATTTTTGTCAAATGCTGTCAATAAACGAACTCATATGTCTTCAAATGAAACGCAGTTTGGTTATCAAAACATTATTTTTAAATTTTGGGTAACTACGTTCTAGGCAATTTGCTTTATGAATTCGCACTCATATACGTTTTACGTAGACGTCAATGTAATACGTAATGAATTTTTATAATTATCACATTCATAAATCCTGTAATTTAATGCTGTCATTAGCTGTTCGGACCATTTAAAGATGCATGCTATAAAATTAACAATAAAATGATTATTTTTTCTATATGCATCGACGCTGAAATACGTAAATCACTAAAGCATAAGCTCTCGCTAAAGAACACTGCGGTATATCGCCGGCCGATAAAGACCAACAGTTATCAAAAACATCACCATTATTAGGCCATTTTGTGGTTTAAGATTTCACATAAGTACATTTTATATACCTACCAAAATGCATGTCTGCTTTAGGTTTAGTTTAAGGTTTAACACATTTGGTCCATACAACCAACCATGTACCACTAAACGGTGTGCACCACACAAAATATAAAAAATAAGCTGTTACGAAATCGGAGAGCTGAAATGCACACTGCTGCATCATAATATATTATTATCATGTCATAGTCCGTATAGCCCCATAAAAATTTGTTGTTGTGATTATGTATCTGTGTTTATGTCTCAAATAAAATAGTTCATCATACATTTGCTTTATGCTTTGATATGAATTTATTTGAGAAGATGAATTGGGCTAACCCAGCTTGAGCTGCCGTCATATTTCATGCAAACTTCCTTTTCCGGCTTTACCAAGACTTGCGAACAGACAAGAAAAGACTTAAGACAATCAAACATGCTTTCGTGTCTACGTACAATAAACAGAGAGCATCATTATGTTTCTTTGCATCAACATCAACTATGATTAAAAACATCCCTCCTCACCATTACCACGCCATATTGCACCGTTTCAAAAATGGATTTAAAGTAATGCTTATTGTTGTAAATTAACTTAACTTGATAATAATCTCTCTACTAAATAATATAATAGCAGTATCATCTATTAGTGAATTTTTTTTGTGAATGTATCAAGAATCCATCAAGAAAATATAAATGTTCATGCACTACATCCCAAATTAACGATACATTACATTTTTAATACTTTTCATTATTAAAATGCACTGCAGCTGCAAATGCAATTCGCTGTATTAAGACGAGAAGGCTCGGCGAAGTTCAATCAAGTGCATGAACTTCCTGAACATGATAAACTCGTCGTTTGTTTGTACATATTTTATTGATGCAACTCCATTGCATTTTGCATTTTATTCCATAAATTTGAGCTTGACAGCCTACGTATTTTATTGTATTTGTCTTGCCATATATTATTACAAAACAGAAATAAGAGCTGCTATTAATGAGATGAATTATATCTGGGCATATAAGCGTAGTATTAAAATTATTAGGTTTTTAAGGATTCGTGATGATAATGGCAAATGGCAAGATTGGTTGTAAAAAATAGTTTTTTTTGTGAGGGCCAATTACAAATGGTTTTGGTATCAACATTAACCACGCGGTTTTATGTAACGAAATAACGTAACAATGTGGCAAACAAGTCATAAGTGTAACTAACAATAGGCACCTGCAATGCAAACAACAGTTTCATCAAACGTGGCAATTAAGTAGAGATGCATTTTATGCCAAAGATTTTTATATTTTTACTATAAAGTTATTTTGGTCAATGATACTTCAATATAAATGGCAAAGACAAATTTTGATAAGCGACAAAAAACTGCGAATTTTTCATAAGAAAGTTATGAAACCATATATCTCTTTGTGAAAGTTTGACCAGATTTAATCAGATTCTGAGAATGGAAGTCGGAAGTCAGTTTACAAACAGGATTTAATTTTTAAAAGATTTTTATTGCCTAATGTATTGATAACCAGCAACAACCACCAGCAATAATTTTTTTTGACTGACTGTCCATTCACTAATTGCACGTCATTCGAGCAACAATGTACAATAAATTTGTAATGGTCACTTTGACGCATGAGCATTTCTCCTTGATGAAAGTACGAAATAAAAAATATCCATTTCCATCTTTGTGCATATGCACCTGCTCACAGTCAAATAGTGAATGTCAAACGAAAAGAGTATCAAATGCCAATCTTACGGTACGAGTAGGTGTACAAATAAAACTTAAACTGTGAACTGCAATAAACCAGCAGAACGAAATTGGTAGCAAAAGTGACAAGATATTTTGGCAGGAGTATATAAACCCAGCTAATAATGTAAAATGATAGTTTATTTTACTACTAAAACAAGTAAAGTTTGATAATACAAAGAGAAAAGAGCAGAACCATTTAGGGTAAAATTCGACGTGGTCTCTCTAGTCTCTAGTTTTGCTTGGCTTCATGTCCTCTCTGTCTCCTTCAACTAAAAATTTAAGAAAAAAACTGTACAGAACACATTATTTCCCATGAAGAATCACTCCTTTTTTAATAACTCAGTTGGTCCTCCTTTTTATACCTTCTTATAACACTCATTCTACATCTAAATCCGTATAAAATTACTATTTTCGTATCATCATGAACATGCTGATGACGATCATCATCATAAAAAACCAGAATTCATCATGATCACTCCACATCATGAAAGTGGTTTTGTCGCTTAAAATCGCGGTAGAAAGAGGAGGAAACGGGGAAAAAATGGTACAGTTTTACGTAAAAATCTCTGTTTTTAAACCAACCAACATTTTATGTCACATAAGCGAGCAAACAAAAAGTACAAAAAATAATTTCAACCTTCGTATGAAAAATACAATGAAAAATAATAATATAGTTCTTTATTATAGTTTATTATAAGACCAAAAGAGAGGGAAAGATGAGATAAGGAATGTTTATTGGTTTGTTGGTTAAGTGAATAGAGAAATATACTCGCATAAAAAACAAATGTCTCCCTTGTCTTCTTTTTTTGTCTCCTTCTTTTTTTTTCGCCTCAGCACAACTCATCCTCCTCTTCTATGACTTCTTAAAGAAAAACACTCAAAAAATAGAAGAAATTTAAGATTTTTGAGTGACATACACACTTACTTATTTCACTCCTGTTTGCTTTTCTTCCATTCATTTGTTGTTTGATGATGATAATGATGACGAGATATTTTCAATGTAACTGTATGGAAATACATATAAGCAAAACATAAAGAAAAAAGAAAATTCATTGTTAGCGATCTGAAAAGCGTAAAGAGCAATTGCTACTTGGTCTGGGCATCTTCTAAAGATGAAGAGGGAGATTCTTGAAGAAACTATTATTATTGTTCCCACCCGATGTCGTCGTCTTTATGCCACCAAGACCATCTCTTCATTTTCATCGTGATCATCATCATCATGAATGATGATCGTAAGGGGGCAAGCAAGCTTTGCGCAGAGTTTTTACACTTGTGTGCGTTGTGACTTTTTAGAATTTTTGAGCATTTAAGGAGCTTCTTTTGTTGATCATTAACCGAACAGGCATGTGTGTTGTTGGATAGCTTGAAGATCATTGTAAAATGCACAATTGACAATGTATAATGTTGTTTCATGCTTTGATTGCCAATTTCAAACTTTCAATGTTAAGGTTACTCATTACCAGTCTGACTGACGGGGGAGCAGAGTGGCGGAGAGACAAGTGCACTTTTAATACATACAAAAACAAATTTTCTGAAAAAAAGCTCGCTTCTCGTAAGTACATGTACCGTATGGCGCTTCCGAAATAAAAAAATCTATTCAAAAGCTTATAATCATGCCTTCTGTGAATTTTTAAAGATGGATGCAATGATGATGCTCCTGCTCAGTGCTCACTAACCATATGAGTTCATTAAAATTTAAATAATAAGCTGAGTCATCTTTCCATTTTGTCGACGCTGCTCTATAGCTGTACACACAGGACAAAAAATGTGAAATGAGTATGTTTTGCGGATTGGAATGTTGGAGGTACATGTGAAAATAGATTTTTTATAACATTTTGCATTTTTTTATAAAGCGATTGTTTAATTTAATCGGGATTAATAGTTTGACTTGACTTGATGATAGCTAATCTATTTTTCAATTAGAGTTATCAATATGCAAAAGGAAAATGGTGTCACGACTTTGTTATGTCGTCGCAAAACTAGTAACTGTGAAATATTATCCTCTATATTTTATTGGTTTACTGATAAGCTAAATATTGTTGCGCTCAATTGATTATCAGCAAATACGAATATAAATTAGATTTTATTTATAGACCTGCATATGTATATTCTACGTATTAACCGTAAAAGTAAAGTAACTTGACATGTTTACTAGCTCACAGTTTATTACTGTAATTTGATAAAAAACCGTAAAACCTTTCGCTCTGAGAATATAAGATGACAAAAACACAATATGTTAGCAGATATGACAAAAACACTTTTTTTATTGTGATGTTGATGACATGATCAAAACGTATGCAAAAGAATAGAAATTATTTTTTTATTAAAGGTGTGACCATGTTTTCATTCTTCTCTCTATTTCAATACCGTCATCTAACAAAAATCAGCCATTTCCAGATAATCTGTTCACTGTTAACACTATATCTACTACACAGAAAGCATGTAACGGCAAAAACGTATTCATTTGATTTTAAAACTGAAAAAATGAACAATAAAATAGCAAAGTTGCTCATGTGGAGAACGGCCATTTCATTGCCGTGCAAACTTGTAGACAATCTGAATGCATATAATTTTCATAGATGTTAATGCTCTTTAGAAACACGAGAATCTCTGTTGTTTTGAGGAAGTTTAGTTCCACCACCTCCACCACTACAACATCCAACATCACCGCACAACACCCTTCCGATTCCGACTCCCATTAAAGCTTTCATTTATTGGTGCAATCACCATTTCAGTTCCCTTTTTTATCACTGTTCATAATTGTATTTAGGATATACGATGCATTGCACTTTATTTGAACCATTGTATATATTTTTGTTTGTTTCAAATGAAAAAAAAATTGTTCATGGTAAAATGACTAAAGTAGTTTACACACAGAGATCATCCTGCCTGATCATCTCATTGTATGTAGCATGCATAATAGGTAGGTATGTATGTATTTTTAGTGGGTGAAGCCATTATTGTTGCAACGTAAAGATTAAAAGGAATTATTACCATTCCCAGAATGCCATAACAAGACATAAAACCCATAAAAGCAAAAAAACTGCCATCAGCTCTACACATTACCGGTTGTTTTCAGTTATTTTGTAATTATTATTCGAATGTATCATTTTGAATTCCTCTTTTTTTTCTTTCATAATGAGATAATAATGACCTGAACTATATGTATTGACAGATAAAAATGGTAATAATAGACTTCCAAAAAGGTAGAGAATAAATGGTGGAGGCACTACTGGTACAATACCATAAACGAATTAGCATAGGTAGCTATATCTCTTTAAACATTTTTCAAGTATGCTTGTTGTATTTGTAAAGATATTACCGCGTTTTTTTATTACAGAGGAATAAATATATAATTTTTTTGAGAAAACAAGTAGAGCATTAATGATGGGACCAAAAAGAGAGCAATAAAAAACAAATTAATATATCTACATCTTATTAGCCATTCAAATTATATGACCATGTAAAAAATGTTAAATAATAATAATATGATGATGAAGTGAGCAAAGAAAAAAACTAGTTGTTGACGAGAAGGAGATTGTTTGTGTGATGCTCTACCTTTTACTGCTATTATATTACGTTTTTGTATATTACATCAACAAATCTTTACAAAAAATACGTGTTTTATTTAATAAGAGATGGTACAATTATATGTACCTATATACCACTCTGTGAAGTGAGGACTCACACCGTCAGTTAGTCACAAGCCCATCATTATCAACAGGTCCCAATAAAGATGATCCCCCCAACATCCACATCTTTTGTCTCCTCATCAAATCCTCAAGAAAAAAAATCATTATGATTATTATAGATTCAGACTTAATAATAAAAAATGCACTAATAATTTTAGATTTTTTTACAAGTACACATTGCTTATTTAAATAACATACTTACATATATCTCAAATATTTATAGATCCTGTTATGGTACTGCACTGGCAAGTGGTAAGTATGATGCGGTGTTTGTGCATGGCCAATATATACAAAGTTAAAGTTTGTGCCGGTGGTTGGTTGGTTTTTTTGTTGGTTTGGGTTTTATTTGGTGAAGATCGTCGCAACGGAGAGTAGTGAAACGGAGCGCAGGTCGTGAACAACATAAAAAAACTATATATTTTACTTCACTAAAAACTAAATGATGCATACATTTGCATTTAGAATGTCTTTTTTGTCTATTCTAATCTCTATCTCAAATATGTAATCACGTTGGTGGTTTTCTTCGTGAGTGTCTAACTATAAGCTAGTTAGAATCAAGTGGAGTAGAATTTTATTCCAGGAGCGGTAGAAAAAATACGCTGCTTATTTGAGATTTTTT
>JAQFYG010001497.1:0-18669 GCA_034694325.1 Entomobrya corticalis | reverse complement strand
CCAAAAATAATATGTGTCAGTAGTGCTGCTATATGGACTCCTTTTTTCAAAAGAAGAAGAGAGTACTGATGAGGATGACAAAAAATATTTATTATTTCACTTTCTCATCTCACATCTCATAATAATCATTACCATCATCAACAACATCATTCTCGACTTGAATTCAAACAACTGTAAAAAGGATTTGCATTTTGCTGATGCCACCTCACTTTCATGCTATTATCAATGTATTACGTATATTTTTTTTAAATTGCGAAGAGGGGATGATTACGATTATTATTGCATATTATTTTGTGTGTTGGGAAACTCCTTCTTTATTTTTCGCTCTTGTTCAAGCAGACTAACTAGGATTTTTTGACATGACTGATTACCGTTATTAAAGCTCATATAATGTCATCGTAAAAGGTAACGGCAAGGAAAACGCAGCATATATTGGGGTTTGGCTTCGAATATTCGAATATAATATTTTCTGTTCTGTTGTTTTGTTTTGTTGGTGTGGCGGTTTTTTTTCTTCTAAGAAAAAATCCTCCCAACTCCCTATAAAGCGGACAGAGAACACAAGACACAAGTCCACTTGAATTCTAAGACAAGATAAGAAGAAGGACCCATATCGTGTCTAGGTCTTGTGATGGTAGAAGATCTTCAGAAAATATAATCTGACGTTAATAGGAGGGATCCAACATCCGCCACCATAATATTATTAAGTGATAATCATCACATCTTCTTTTTTAAGAAGATAATCACAAGATGATATTTTCTCAGTATGTCATGATGGTTTCTAATGCTGACTGACTTTTGCAATGTGCAACAAATAGTAATAATTGTAATAATAAGTTCATGTGAAATTTAAGAAAAAAGAAATTTTTACCAAATAGAAAGATATAACAGGTGTGGTATGATGTGTTCATTTTAGGATTTGTAATTGTAATTGGACTGGGAAGTATATTTTTTGTATTTCTGCATGTGTGTTTTGTGGACCGCCTGTTGTTATTGTTGTCATCATCCTTATCAAATTCATAATGCACAAAAGCGTGATGATCGTAATCACTTGATCACACTCTGTTTCCTTTTTTCTTTCTTTTTCCTCTCTTCCTTCTTTCTACACATATTGCACGAAATCACAAATTGCACACGGAGTTTGTCGTATAAACTGAATCGTAAATATATCTTCGTCATGATCATTATCATGAAGAAAAAGTGCAACAAATGGGGAAGGAACATATACAGATGCAGAAATTTGTTCAGAGAGAAGAAGTGAGAATGAAATCATTGCGATGATTATGATTATTGCACATAATCTACATTCATTTTATTTTATTTATGTATCCTTTTAGGTCAACAAGAAAAAAGTGTCAGGATGAAAATAAAAGAAACATATATTTTAGGGGTTTGCCTAGCCCAACTTTTTTTTACTCAAACAAAAATGAAATAGAAAAGTGCATTACAATAAGTTCATAATGAATATATAATACATACATTTATTTGCTAAAGTTAAAGTTAAACCTGTCATGATGATGTGGTTATAGACCAGTCAAATAAGGGAAGAAACAGCAAAATTTTTAACCCTTTACATTTCAAAACAAAAATGTTATAAAAGTCAGTGAACATGTGAAAGGAGGATTTGACCAAAAAAATGAACAAGAGTCAAGAGACGAAAGGCTCATAAAAATTTTGAATTTTAAAACTTGAAAGAAAGAGTGCACAGTGCGCAACTGAACATCATTCATGAATACATATTTATTTCACATTTTCTTCAAGAAAAGGAGAAGGTGGAAGTGTGGAAGGCAAAAAGAACAATAAAAAACAAAAAGAGAGAAAACATTGAGATCTGTGCAATTTCGAGTATTTGAGATTAAGAAATGTGCAATAATAATATGCATTATCATCCTACTGACTATTACAATGATGACGACGAGGTTGACTTGACCATCCTTTCGATTCTTTAAAGATTTTTGTTTCTTTTTGGTCTGTCTGTTTTGTCACCCATGTAGTCAATTATGCATGATTATGATCTCTGGTGAAGTGGTTGGTGATCATCACTCCAACACCAACTCTGTTTTTCTTGCAAATTGCAATGACTCAGGTGAAAATGAATACTTTTTTATCCTTGTCGTCCATTCTGTTATTTTTGCAGAGTTGTCCTCTGTCTGCAAAATTGCCAATGCATGATGATCCGTGGCGTCAACAATTCCATCAATTGTACATGACGCCACCACTGCACAGCAGTTTCACTTTTAGATTTTCAAATAAAACAGCTTGTATCATCACTGCAATAACTCCTATTATGATTACCTATTATTACCTTTTTATTGTCATGCATGCCGTTATTACGCCGTTACAGTATCATTTCGTTTCTATTTTTGTAAAGATGACGATGTTATTTATACACCATATTTATCCCTCGTGGGAGATATAATGTGTTGCATACAACCACAACTTCATCTTTATAGTCATTGGTCATTTTCTCCCTTTTCTGGTTCATTTCATTTCACTTTTCATTAAATGCATCATCATCATCATTCGGCAACAATAAGATGTAAAAAACAAAAGGCTTTATATGTTTCTGCCAATTTTTATTTTTAGTTTTTACATTCATTCAGCTAATAAAAAGGTTTTAAACAATGACAGTGTTGACTGTAATGATATTTGTTGAAATGTAAGAATCATCATATTTCATTGCGTTATTTTACTGTTTGTATGTTTAAAAGTTTATTGTATTTTGTATCATATTCCATTTCAACTTTCATTATTAAAACTCTGAGCAAATAGCCTTCTGGCTATAATTTGAAATAATGAAAATGCTTATGGTGTGCTGTTGATTATATTTATTGCAAATTACAATATCCTGGTTTATTCCTCCCTGTTTTATTCTTCTTTATTGTTATTTTGCTTTATTAACTTTATTAGTACTCAAAGTACTGAATAGTGAACAGGAACAAGTGGCGAAAGGAGCCTTTAGGCTAAAAGCCAATTTTTCATGTCGTTTCAATTCCTATTTTTCTTCGACTTTTGAATGTTTTCTTCTAACTAGTTAGTATGGTCTCTGGTCTCCTAATTAGGAATTCGCAATATTTTCTTCTGGGACGTTTTTCCTTTTGTTTATGTTTTGAATTTAGAGATTTTTTTGACATGAATTGCGTGTTTCAAAAAATATTTTAACTGTTCATTCATTAGAACCAATAAGAGCTTTAAGAACCTGTGCTACGAATATGTGTATACATACCTATATAAATATATTATCTACTTATATGATTTCGTTGCAGTCGAAAAAACAATGACACTTTCTGTGAAGAAATTTTACATTTATTAACAGACTGGTTAAAACTAAAACGCTTTTACTTTTTGAAGCTTAGCAGTTAAAGGTATTAACACAAATTTTTAATGGCGACGATAACAAGGCAAAATAAAGCAAAACAATGCGCCATTTTGTCCAATCTTTTTTGGTCAGTTTTTGCTTTTTGCTTAATTTTTATAACTTGCTTGTTTTGTCTTTTTAAAACAAATAAATATAAATATTTTTCTCGCTTTTTTAGAAAGTTTTTTTATATTTCAAAATGAAATAAAAACTGTTTAAAAAATTTAGAGCCAGAAAGCTTGGATTTTTTCATTTCTGCTTTATTTTGTTTAATAGCTTATTATGCAGTTTTGCAGTATAGTCCAATTTTTAGGCTTCTTCGAGAATTTACGATGCATTCGTAAAAACTGAGTATGAATGAATGAGTGATTGTTAACATTTTTCATTGTTTTTGGCTATTTGGCTTGATTTGTTCATAAAATTCTTCACGAAGATTTACCTTTAATTTAATTTTTTGTTTTTTTACAGAGCACATCCGCAGGCCAAGAACTTTTGGACAATGTGTTTAAGCACCTGAATCTCATCGAGACGGCATACTTTGGGCTCAGATATATTGACAACACAGGACAAACGGTACTTTACTTTATTTAACTCTCATTTTTTTCATTTGATAATACGCATTTTTTAGAAAAGAACAATAATTCTCCTGATTGTAGGATTGCATGAGAATTTGAGAAACAAGTGAAATAGAAGAAAGATGTTATTTAAGAAGATCTAGAGATAATGCTGATCTTTTGATCACCCATTCAAACGTCAAAGAGAATCGAGTATGTATCCTCCTCCTTTTCTGTCTAAATGCCTTGTTGATAGACGTGTGAGATGGTGAACTTTCTTTAAAAAACGAAGACAATGGCAGTATTTTGCGTGAGTTGTCGTCTTGCGTCACTTTTAAGAATGCGAATGAATGAAAGTGAATGACAATTTATTGTTATAAAACATATCACACTTTTTTTTTAATTCTTGACTTGATTGCAAATTACATACATAATATTTGTGTTTGCTTAAGAAAGATGTTTATGAAGATAAGAAGATATTTTACTGATAAGACTATATGCATTAAAATAAACTAATACTGTTTTATAAGTTAAATATTTGATAACAATATGTCTTTTAGTTGATATTTAAAAACCACGAAGCTATGAAAGCTCAAAAAGAATCGTAGTACTGTGCAGGAAATTTCATTTTTCATAAAATATTATTGTCGGCGTTAAAGTGCATTTTCGTAGCATTTCATTAACATTTTGGTAATAATTGGTACAATATTTGCCTGAAAATTAGAATCTCATTACATTTTAAATACTTATCTAACTATTTCCAATCAAAAGATCACCCAAAAAACCTCCTAAAATCAGTTATGATTATCCTTCCAAACAATAAGTAACAATTTTATAATTTATAGCAATAACAATATAATAACAAAAAATCCAATTTACTCTCGAAACTTATCACAAAAATGAAATCATCTCTCACAACAAAAGGCTCATTTTCATCCTCAACTTCATTTTCTCTCCAGACTTGAATAGAAGTAGGCTGTATATTCCTTATATTGCCATTCTTTCATAAATAACATCTAATCTCACTCTCACCTTCATTTTCTAAAATGATGAATGCATGCACTCTGTTCATTTGTCATCCAAGTTGACAGGACCTGGGTCACATGGGCCACGAATTCATCATTTTTAGACACACTTTTCCTGACAACATGACAAAAAGTGTACATCCCTCTCTTCGCAATTATCATCACAAGTATCATATCATGATCATAGCTAAAATACTACATTATTATCATGTTTACCAGAAAAAAATTGCTCATATATTTTAATATTCAACGTAGTTAAATATATAACAAAATAATAATCCAACAGTAGAAAAGGACATGGCATCGAAATAATATGATCTCTTCTAAACTGAAAATTACATTCTTACCAAAAATACTTCGCACAGGTGCACGATTTTCGCACTTGGAGATTAAATAGGCACACGCTGGGCATACATTACAACCGTCTATTGTGCAAAAAATGATATTTCGTGATGATTGGATCTTCTCGTTCACAAAAATGTAAACAAAACGATACATGAGATATGAGAATTACAAGAAAAGATAGAGATTTTACATTACAATTTTTGCTATAATTTTATGATTATCGCATCGCCTGTCATCATGATCATGATCTTCGTGATCTTTTAACGATCCCACACAGGAGGAGAATATATTTTTTCGAAGCAGAAGCTGGTCAACTCTAAAATAGCTAGTAGAAGTCAAGTAGCTTATATTTTCAGCTTAAACTTTTAGCAAAATTAGATGGTCATTCATCATTCATCAATTTTGTTCTGAGATTTGACAGGATAGAACATAATTCCTTCAAATAATTAATCATCTTGAGATGGTTTTGAGAGAATAGAACTTGATGCATGTTGATTTTGACTTTCGCCGGACTATTAATCAGGAACAAGGTTATCTGTGAACGCAATAGATCTCATTTTCTATTTCATGCTGGTTTTGGTCAAAATAATTATTATTTTCTTGACATTTCAACCAAACATTGAAAAGTGACACCATTTATTATAATGGGAGGGCATCGTATAGCTTTTAAGAGAGCGATTGATTTATATAATTTTTGACGCTCGGTTTCTTCATTAATTTATTTGTTTAATAAATTTTTTGGAGGTCTATCTCATTGTCTTTTTTGACCACCACTTTTGGCAGAATTTCAAAAACTAATGAGTTTAGACATGAGCAAAAAATGAGAGAAAAAAGAGAGATGGAAATTATTTTGAATTGAATGTGATATTTTATTTGGAATTTTTCAAAGAGATGATCATGATTTGAAGGTGTGAACAGGGCAGGATGGAGATAAAATGAAAAAAAATAACCATAAATCTTTTAACAAGCTAGTAAAATAAAGATTCGTATTTTGTACGTGTCTCGTGTTTTAGAGGATGAAATGAAAGAGAAAAAGGATTTGAAAAAATAAAAGAATCGAAATCTGCAATGAGCATTGAATATTTTGTATTCATTTCATTATTATGCCAATACGCAGAAATGACAGGTTGGCTGCAGGGTTGTTAAAAGATTTAGATGTCTGGGAAGGGAGGTTGGATGCGTTCATACCCTGAATATATTTTTTTCAAGGTGTGTCAAGGTGCAATATTATTTTGACGGAGAGAAAAAAGCATTTCACTTATGGTTTGTTTGTGTGTGAAAATCGTGAAAACCAACTGCCCGATATTTTCATCACCGTTTATTGTTCTTTTTCATGCAACAAAATAGCGTAAATGGGTGTAGTTTTCAATGTACATGTTTTTAAGATTTTTCTTTTTCTTTTACAGAATTGGCTGGACCCAAGTAAAAAGATTGTCAAACAATTAGAAGGTAAGATAAAAATCATAAGTATTTTTAATGATTTATGTCAAAATTGTGAGTATGTGGCGGGTTCTCAAAAAATATGTGCTCGGATTTTAAAACAAAGAACGAAAAGTTCATGAAAATTATTTTCGTTGCATCAATAGGTTAATGGGTACATAAACATCTAGGTATTTAAAATAGGTAATGCCTGTAGGTATATATTGTTTTTAAAATAAAAAATGATGGTCAGTTTAGTAAGTTCAAAGTGACAGGAGGACTTACTTTCGTGTGAACACCTTATTTACCACCAACCAACCACCATCACTCTCTATTAACTTTAAAGTGAAGAAGACATTTCCCATTATTATCGCTCTTATCTCTTAAGATATTTCAAAGAAGATTTTCCTAAAGAGAGAGCTTATAATTGTGACTTGTGTCTCGCACAAAGAAAATATATATTTATCACTTGTCTGTCTATATAAATTAATACTACGAATAAGATTATAATATTCACACAATAAATTAAAAAACCTTTCACACTAGCAAATTTGCATCTTTAAAGAATTCTTGCCCCGTCAACCGTTGCATTCATATATAAACAATGTATAATGATATAATAGAAAAATGCAGGCACGATTAAAACAATAAGCCACCAACCGACAGATAATTGCAATTTAGTGATTATTGCATAGGCGGCCGGCGACGGTGACCATCAGTTTCAGAAAAAGTATTGATAATAACTTAAAGTAAAAATATGAAAATGAATCGAATGGAATAAATGAATATAAAAATATTAATTATATATTTGAAATATATTAATACACACATAATTTATTAAGACATAGAAAAATATATATATTTAGCCTCGGGCATTCAAAGTGTCCTATAGCCTTTAGTATTAGAACGAGATACGACAGGACAATTCACAATTGCGTTGTCAAACGGCGCGTAACGTTACATGGCGTAATGATTTTTTAAAGGTCTTGACTATATTGTTATTATGGATTGTTATTTAAATTCAGGTTTAAATTTTTTCAATATATATTTTTAACAGATTTCAAAATGAATGAACCAATGAATTTACATATTTTTAGCTGTCACCTTCGATTCTTCATCACTCAGCAATTCATTGTCAGTTTAAAAATTACATGCATTACGTGGATATGTAATGTTTTGTGTCGTTGATTGATTATATGGCAAAAAATGATCGGATAATAATATATTTTTCTTTTAAAAGATGCTCAAGGATAGTTTTTGCAACGGTTGAAGGCACATGACACAATCAAGTATACAAATACGTCAATCGTCGTGATATTCCAAACTGTAAAATGCAAAAAGCGAAGCTAAATGAAAAAGGCAAAAACATATATTTCTTCGGAGTGTTTATTAAAAGTGCAAAAAATATATACCCACATGAAAATCATTTAAATTTAAATGAACCATCTAAAGAGAGAAGTGGTGGTAATGAGTGTTCAATGAAAATTTAAATAATTAAAATTCAAAGTTGTCAATTGTCAATAATAATCACACAGACAGACACACAAATCCATAGACGTAACTAATTTGCAGATGCAGGTGCAAAAATAATTGCTAATAACTAACTAATAATGTGTTAGTCAGTTAATTATTTTGCCAGGTTTTGTTTTCCCTGTCATTGCAATCAACAATTGTAATGTACTTTTAAGTTAATTAAAGCCATAAACGAAGAATAATTATAATTTCAAATTTTCTCCAAACCTCTTACAGATTTTCAAAACTTTTCATTTTTCTCTTTTAGGTACAGAGCCATATACGTTATATTTCGGAGTGAAATTTTACGCAGCAGATCCCTGCAAGCTACTTGAAGAAATCACTCGGTAAGTTTTTTAAAACAAAAATTTAAAAAATATATATATTTTGAGTTGCGACATCACTTTTTCCAAACAATTTACTACCAAGTACATCAACTGGGACTGGGAGATGACATAAAGACAGTAGACGCCAAAAGTATTTCCATTTTTGTAAAAACATTTCTAGTCACAGAACCCATACATAATATTTTAATAAGAAGGATTTTTAATTGTTTTAAAAGAAATGCTTCAAGCTACGAGAAAAAAGCAAAAGTAATGAAAATGTAGAAAATAATATCTGCTTATTTATGAATTTCAAAAGATGGATATGATGATGACTATGACGCCGTTTGTAAAAATGATCATTTATTCACATCAGCTCGGTACAGAACCCACAGCAGCATTGTTTCAAATTGCAAGATTGCAACACAGCCACATACACAGTTGGAAATGGAATGACTAAAAAACTAAAATGTCTTGCTCATTGTTGACGATTGTTGGCCTTTCTTTCTTTCAAGCTGATATCCAGACTTGGGATTTTCTAATAGCTTTGTTGTTTTTCATGCGTTTGTACACAGCAGTTCAATGCTAATTTTCACGCAGTACTTGAAAAACACCCACAGTGTCATAAATTCCTTTTTAAAAAATATAAAATTATATATCCTTCTGTCTCTGCAATTATAGCTACTAGACTACTACCTAATTTTCCCCACTCACAAATAATTTTTTAATTCTTGTGCTGCTGCTTCTGCTGTGTGCTGACATGCATACATAATTGTGCTATATTATGCATCACCATGCTTACACCTTTAAGGGGTCATTCATATTTAAAGTCACAAATACCCTTTTACATTTGATTGTAAACAACAGTCTATAGAATGACATGATCTACTGAACAGTACGTATGTAAAAACATTTAAAATTTTACATTGGCGTTTAACTGCTGCGTTTTTTTGTTAAATTTTCCCCGCAGAGAGCGAGCAACTAGCGACTAGCAACTTGTACTTTTGTATGATAATTCCTCTCTCTCCCTTTTCAAAAGAGAGAAAAAATGTGATTATCATGTCATGTCGTAACTCAGCAAGTTTATACTGTAGTTGTCAACATCATATATCTATCCAAATTCAACCCGTTAAAGTGTGAGTCGAATGAGTAGTTGGTGTATTGTTGTTTATTGGACAACTGAAGAAAAAAATATCTAAAAACGACGACGACAGTCGAGTCAACAACAAGACAATTCGACAATCATGCGGTAGCTTACGATTATTGCTACTTTTCTGCTTCTACATATTTTTCTGCTAATTTTTTCTCGGAAGGTTGGAGAATAATTAAACCTATCTATTCTCCGTACAAATTAAATAATTAATTAAGCTGAGAATTAATTCGGATAATTTAACCATTAAGAAACTTTTACAGAAGAAATATTCCAAAATTAAAACACAAAAAAATCCTATCATTAGTCCCTACCTTCATCTCATCTTCTCTTCACTTTCATACTTACCTGCTCAACAACTGTTCGACTCACAATCAATGTCGACTACTGTTCAAATCGCATTGCTCATCACCTTAATCATCATCATCATCGTCAACATCATCTTGTAAAAAAGACAAGCACTTTTAACCCTTTTTCAAACACTGTCTTCATCTTTTTGGCTGGACTCACTTTTTTCTTTCTGTAAGCTCCCACCAGACAAGTTGACATTTTTACATGCTTTATGACCAAATTGTGTTGCAGCTGCTGACATTGACTTTATAAAGCGATGATGACGACGATCAAGATGAAGTCACTACTGTTTCTCATCTTGTTTCTCTCTTGCCAAAAAACATTTTAACATCTTGACTGGTAAAACACGGTCGTAAATTGTGCTAAAATGTTGATTGTTGTTGCATGTATTGTTGGTCATCATCGTGCACACAACACAAAACACAACAATCTCATGTTGTTCATTAAAAATATTAAGGAATATAAAGGAAATGACTTGACTGGATTGATGCTGATTTTTATTCTTTTGATTCTCTGGCATTTTTGAATAAATATTGTCTGTATGCATGTTTTGATAGGGAATAATTGGCAATATATACCTACTTGTGATAGAAGTAAAATATGTCTTAATTTTCTTTCCTATTGTTGCATACACTTTATGTTTATGATATGCTGTTTTGATGAAAAAGGTGTTCAGAAATTGTTGATGTTTTTGTACTTTTTCTATTGTGTGGATAAACAATCAATAAATAAAGCTGTTTTACATGATCATGCGCGACAAACATAAACTTGGAAACTTGGCAGTGTCAACTTTGAAGCTTGTTTATTTAAGAAATTCCTTTAAAAGGGTTAAAATGGGCGAAATTTATTGGATTTGTTGAGAGTGCAATTTTGTTTGTTTGCTTAGCTGGATGACAGTATACATGACAGAAAAAAGACAAACAGATAAACATATACTTCAATCTTAATTATTTTGAAAATGATGTCACAAAAATCGGAAGCTTATTTTTAATTGAAAATTGTGTCATTATAAGCCCACTCATCTCATTTATTTTATTGTTTCTTGTATTGTATTTTTTCTACAGGTATCAGTTCTACTTGCAAATCAAGCAGGACATTTTACAAGGAAGATTACCAATTTCCTTTGATCTTGCTGCAGAATTGGGTGCTTATGCCGTACAATGTAAGTTTATTTTGTTGCTTCACATTTAAAATTTTATATATATTTTTATATTGCCCATAAGATATAATATATCTTTTTGCCCTGCTTTCATAAAAATTCATAAACTATTCCATGACGTGAATTTTTTACGCGTGATACACTTAATTAGGGTGTTGTACACATGATCTGGTAAAGGTAATTCATATCGCAATAAAAAAGATGATGATTTTCATTTCAACGAATCCATATTTGTATGGCATTTATTACAATGAACTATGACAAGCTGAATAACTTGCGACAAGTTTATGCGATGTATGTATTATTATAGAGCATATAAAATATTTTTGGTGAATACAAATTCTCTTTTATCTTGTTAGAAAATTTAGTGACTATAAGCAATATTGCACACACAAAGTATAAGGATAACGCGTGTAGTACTGTGCATATTTTTACCCAATAAATTTGATGGCTACTTATGCCCAAATTTTTATGATTTTTCGGTTTCGGAAGACCCCTCTCCAAGTTGTTCCTTTGTAAAAGTAGTCGTTGTAAAGAAGGGTGGTATGTTGTTGACACGATATGTTGGTAATAAAAAGCGACTATACCCAACCCAAAAGCCCTATGATAGCTTGTAAGTTTAGATAACTTTATTTGTTCGTTAACAGTTAAATCGTGAGTGATTTGCGATTTTAAAAATATTTCGCATTGAGACACACACGCCTTTCAAAATTCAGAATTGTATAAGTTTTATTGTTGCATAAATGCTTTCTATTGAAATATTTTTAAGATGCTGATTTTTTTCACTGCTACATTTATGCCTTCTTTATGTCTATCATGTAAACATTTAAAATGAAATCTAGTTTTTAAAAAGTTTCCATAAATCATTCGAAAAACACGATATTTATTTAGATCATCATGTAATCATGTTACCGTTTTACGGAACACCCAACACTCTTTATTTTAGTTTTAGTCCTATACTCTTTCATAAAATACTAAAGAACAAAAATATCAATTTGACAAGTTATTTGCAGCAATAAAAATCTTATCTTCTGTTTTTACTGATTTCAACTGAACCGAATGATCTCTAACGAAATAAAACATTCAACACATCAGATTCATAGCACGTTAAAACAACAAACCAACCTATTTTTTAATATTATGCATGCATATAACGGAATCTGGTGCAATGATAATAACCGTAATCAGATCGTAATACCAGAAAATTTTATTTCGTTTTCTCCGACGGCGAGAATTATAGCGATATCAACATTTCAACATTTTGGTTTATTGGTTGAATTCGATTGTATTTTTGTTGGAAATGCCTCGAGGTCTACTGTTTCCTCTTTTAATATATTATTAATATAATACCAAGGATGTGATGATGACTCATAAATGAGGGTGGTTTGAAGATAAGATTATTAGAGGCCCGCATTCTTTTTTGATACAATCATCAAATCACACAAGCAAAGGGTTAACTAAGCAATAAAAATCTCCAAATATGGTGGTCACTATAGCAACAAATACCAAAGTCCTGCACCGTTCCTGATCCTGGCCACTGGCATTTGGTTTGGTTGCATGCATACATTTCAACAATATTTTTTTCTCGATACTGTTGAAAGCAAGATAAGTGATCGTAAAAATATAAATATTATCTATAGCTATGCATAACACTATAATTCAGCCATGACCAGTAATAAAAATATAACAAATGGAAACACATATTTGTAACAGATAAACTGTAACAAAAATTTAAAAATTGCTTTGAAAAAAAATATACCTAAAATACTTTTATTGCGTCATCATCTAGAGGTAGCGGTATGCCAAGCTCATTAAAATTTTTCATTTTGTCAACATCGCTATTATCTTTTGAGATGTGATATAATAATGATTCGTCAAGTCCAAATCCAAATCAAATTGATAATATTCGACGTCAACAAACGTTTTAAAAATTTATCTTTGTTTGCTTCAACTTTAACTATTCCACTTTTTCTAGAGAAGAGGGCTAATCTTGATTGCATTGTGTCCTCTTATGTCATATATGAGCTCTTGTAAAAAGTGATCTAGAACAATTATTTCCTATCTCCCAATATTTTTTGGCAATGAGCAAGTGGACATTGGACAAGTGTCGTAATTAAAAGCACCATTAAAAGCTCAAGGGGGGTCGTCTTTGTCGCGTTTTGGCTTTTACTGTATTGATGACAATGAGTTATAATGGATGAGTGACCAATGACCATTTATACGCACAGATTCGTTTCCATAGAAACAGTAGTAATAAAAAGTGATGATAATACCTACTTATTTTATTGGATATCTTGTTGTTGCTGATGATAATGATTATTTTTCTCCTTATTTTTTAGTTAATTACTTTTACATTTTTATGGAGCATTGTTTTGAATCAAAATTGATTGTTGACCAGTGACCAAAGGGTACTTTAACTTTTCATTTTTAAATGATTAAAAAAACTGTAACAGTTTTATTGCATGATTGGTCACTGGTTATCTTGTCGTGCATGTTAATCCACATTATTGTCGTTTTCAGCTATAATCGGAGTAAATCTTTTTATGAAAAAAACACGAATATGTCCATGTATAGCGGTAACTATGACTACGCACACACAATTTAAATTTTTTATCATTTTATTACAAAATAATTAGGCAGTTATACTTTTTTACTAAAATAAAGTAGCACAGTGACAGTGATCATAAAAGTGATCATTGTCAAAAGTAAAAATTGAGAAATCTAATGGAAAACATTACCAAATCCTAAATAGTTAGTTGAGTCAAAAGATTGAAGAGATGAAGAGGCTTTTTAAAAGCTTCCTTATATCTTTAATTGAAGGACACGCACACAACTGTTTAGGGAATAACCTATATAATGAGATAAAAATATTCGCAATGTAATGGATTTTAATAGCAGTTTAAACAGGAGATAGGGCTATTATCTCTAGTTTTTTATCGATGAATAGATATTATCGTCATGACACTTTGTAGATATTTTTTGTGTGGACGAGAAGGAGGCGAAGATGTGAATAATAGAAAGTAAAAGCAGACAAAAGATTGGACAAAAAGTGAGCATTAAAATCTCTATTGCACAATCAGAAAAATAGGTAAGAAAATAAGCAAAGCTTTTAGCAACGGCTCATCTCACAATCTCTGATTGTTGACGAGGAATGATTGTCTGATTCAGATAATTATTGCATTGTTATCAGCTTCAATAGAATAGAATATGATGACCAATTGACCACCATCACTGACCGTATCGGATCGATCGATCATATATTTATGCTTATTAACCTACTCATAATTTATATATATTTAATGTAGTATTGAGCAATTAATAGTTGCTTTTGAACTTTTTTCTATATAAGAACCAATATTTCTGTAAGATCCGACAATAAACTGCAAATATCAATGAAAAACGATATTCATTCACAGTATTTTTTCATTGTTGTGTTCAAAAAGCGCAATTGACCAATAGATACTTTGCAAAAAGTTTCAATATATATTTTTTTGCTTTTTCAACCTCGACACTCTCTTTTATTGTGTATTTTTGCGAGAATTATGACAAGACAACTGCCTGTCAATGATATTATTTATGACTTTTGTTAATTTGTTTTTTTTTCTCTCGGTATCTCTCTTCTTGACAGTTCTGTCTGACCACTGGCCAGAGATCAGGGAGAGACCACCACAAACAATGAACCTCTGAAATTATCAATAAAAAATGATTTTGCGTCTTTGAACATAATTTTAAATTGAAATCGATAAGGGATCATAAAAACTGACAATAATTTTACAGTGATTTTGTACTTGGTGTCCACTGGTCAGTTTTTGATAATATTCTGAAAAACGTATGCCTAAATTTTGTAATATTTAATGTGGTTAACCAGACAGCTTTTAGCCACCACCACCGCTATTCACCTTCCGCCACCTTTTGTTTATTCATTTTCAAATAATCACTCTTTTTAGCCAGAATGCATTCCAAATTACTTTTAAAAATGAAATATGTTTACTTTGTTCTCCTTTCCCTTTAACAAATATTGCATATATTATCATATCGCACACAAGTAGATATGAGTTTTTATCGATACACATTTTTAAATAGTACCACAATCCCCTTTCTGATCTTGTCTCAATAAATAATTCTCCGAACTTCAAACTAATGATAAATTGGACCCATATATTAAAAATATATTTAAAGTACTTCATACTCGCATTTAAGTACTTTAAATATTACGCTGTGTCGTGCAATACCATTTTCAAAACTGTTTAAAGTTTAGCCGACGTGCTCGAGACTCTATTGACACATTCCTCATGCACACATGCCATTTATATTTTAACTAATCGCCGGAGGCAACTTTTCTAACAAATAACGATAATTGTAGTGGTCACCTCGTCGTCTCGTTCTCTTCTCGTTCGTCACAGTCATAATATCATTTCAAGACTCGATGAAAAATTGGAGATAGCACTAATTGATTTGAGCATTCAAAAAATATATATCGCATGAATCGCATCGCACATAATTTCGTTTAAAGGTAAGGTGATCATGAAAAGTGGCAATGATGATGATTAAGAATGATGAGGTGATATGTAGTGTAGTCATGTCATAACATGGCTTTATGCGATTATTACTCATTATTACACTCTCTGCCGATCAATTATTATTGTTTTTCTAACTGGGAGACGGAGACGACGACGAACATGGTGGATTTTATTATAGCAGAAAGGGTTTGACCTGATTCTGTTTTAATAATAATGTGTTTGGCGCTATACAATGAATGCGGAATAATGGGATATGCCACACTATTTAGCTATTAAATATATATACTTTACACGTCACTCTAGAACAAGATAATAGAGATCACGATATAAATATAAAACTACAAAAATAACAATAGAAAAACCATGTACGGTTTTTATGGAGTGCTAATAAATTCTTATAACTCACCAGCAAAAGGATAATGATATCCGAAGGGAAGGTGAAATGTGAAATATTTATTTTTTATTGCTGCATAGTACATACCGCTTTCTTTTTTGGTGCCATATCCCTCCTAAATCATCATAAAAAACAATGTATTTTGTTGACTCGTTTTTTCTTTCTTGTTAAATGGCATAATAATAAAGTTTTAATAGAGAATGAGATGAGATATGTTACAAGTTTTATGTTTTTGTACCTACTGCTGTGTGACAAAGCCAAAATAATATGTACAGGGGCACACGCACATGTGCTCTGATTTAATTTTTTTCAAATTAGTTATAGCGAAACACGTATATATATTCATTAGACTTGCATTGCAAATGTCGGACCACACCAGACTCATTTATCATGACAATGATGATGATGACGAAGAAAACAAGACAGGAGACAATGATAATATGATTGTTATATAATAATAGGCCGTGTTGCAACGTTGCAAGTATTTGTGTAATATCCATATATATATAAAAAATACATACCTGTCTCATTTGTGTATTATCATTGTTGACTCTGTGTGTGACGCCGATTATTCCGACTAGATTTGTGTGGGATAGGCATGTATTATGTGTGTTAGGTGGGTAAGCAAATCCAAGGCAGTATACTACAAAATAATGTTTTAAAAATATGACAATAATCATTAGGGCGAATTACGATTATGAATATTAATCAAAGTTGATGTGATATGTGTGTGCTGGGTGCATACAGAGAGCCTTTTTAAAAATTTAAAGTAGATCATGTCGCTTCATCTACTAAAATATCGGCTAAATAGCTTTAATAACAACTTGTCGTTGTCACAATGGCTCGTAAGTAAGTTAATTTATTTTTATTCCGGGGAACGGGGAATGTTGATCAACTATTTGCGAATGGACGATTGCAAATTATTTAGAATAGTATTTTTTACAAATGAGATAGAAGCTGTGGTTTGACAGGTTATTATTAGAATGTTACAACACAATTCATATTTAAGCTATATATTATGTGATACGTCTTATTTGTTGTCATTATAATATAACTGTCGACTGCCGTATTTGTTAATATATTTTGTGTACTGATGTAATCGAAAGATACAGAGATGACAGATTGAGCTACATAAATATTTAAATTACAGGCTTTTCATTTCATATTTCATTCTTGTTTGCTTTTAAAAATGAGATAATAGTAGCTTTTATAAACTGAAGCTAAAAAAATTTAAATTTGATTTGTAGTTGCGGGAATAAAATATTTCTTAAATTACTCCATTCTTTATTTTATGAATGGAGAAAGGAGAACAAATCTTACACCCATTCTCACTATTTAAAAATAATAACAAATGAGCAAATACATACAATGTTTATTTGCTTTTTATTTTAATTTCATTCATTCCCATTCAAAAGAAAATTATTTTTTAGACGATAGTGTTTACACAAATGAAAGGGTTTGCTCGTTCATTCAAGGCAACAAAACTACAAATGCTTACTATTCGACGTTTATTGAATGAAATTGTTTACACATGTCAATACCATTTCATCATTCATGAAATATATTATGCATTTTAAAGATAACTGGAGGGACTATAATTCATGCAAATTTGCATAATACAGATATTTCAAAGCAGTCGTGAATCTAAAGGATACGTTTTAAAATGTTACTGAAAGAATTACCACCAAAAAGTATACAAATTACAAACATTCATTTTCTTCCTTTCCTGTAACAAAGACAAATTACATGGCGCAATGAGGAACCTGCGAGAGCAGGGATATCTGCTTTACCAAATCTTCTGCTGCAGGTCCTTTTCTTTGCTCACGTTATCCTGAAATATTATCATCATCTAAAAATTTAAATACAGTTGAATATTCCATTCAATGAACCATTTTATTTGTCACGTAGGTTTTACGTGTGTTTTAGTATTTTTTCTGCATTGCAATTACAGTTGAACTGTTACGTTATGTTTATATCACCGACTCACGCACTATTCAAAATTCAAATCAGTTTAGCATCAAACTACTTTTTCTTGTGGTTTTTTAATACTAATTGCACAGACACAGACCAAAAACCATCAATGAAGAATGATACTAAACTAACCACGAAGAAACCTCTTTTGAAATATTACGTGGTTCGTAGTGCAAACAAGGAAATTATTTATTTACACTAGCTCACATTTTTATAATTTTTAAATTACAAATAAATCATTGAAAATCAAAACCGATTCCGCCATTTTCATTTAATAAATCCTCTGCAGTATAATTTAGTTAATTTAAGCGAATTTCTGTTAATTTTAAAGCTATTTTTATGAATTTTTAAGAAAATTGAAGTAGGCCAAATTATTAGAAATGCGGGCGCGGATATGGAAGCAAAGTTGAAAATATTTTCGACTTTGTCTCAGGATGTGGCGACTTGTAATAATGAGCGAGAACGAAACTATGTCGTATCAAATAACAATCTATATCCCAGATCTGTGATACACCCAGAAATCAGTGTATTTTATTTTGTTTCTTTATCTTAAACTAAAGATTTCTTACATGATTGCACTAATTAATTGTT
>JAQFYG010001496.1:0-18674 GCA_034694325.1 Entomobrya corticalis | reverse complement strand
AAGCTCCGCTCAACTCATCATCTGAATTTTATTTTTTTCGCAAATTCACTCCATTTCCTGTTGCCGATTTGGCAAGTATACATGTGTTTTTTTTCATGCTTTGCTCTCTCTTTTCCACTTCGTTGGGGGCAAAGGGGAAAATCAGAATACGCCGTTAAATGCAATTCAAAACATATAGTTATTATGACCGTTAAAAAAATACACGGTCGTATTCAAATGAGCATTAAAATTATTTAGATAATGGCATCTACTCCTTTTTGTGATCAAAATTGAAAGACAGACGTATACTGCAAGTAATCTTTCAAAGCTGATAAACTGGCTGATAACCTTATTATAGTTATATTTAAAATATATTACAATTTATGAATAATGCTTGGAATCACTTAAATTATGGGACGAAACTGAGACCGAACAAGAGAAGAAACGAAAAATTAATTAGATAGGGTTGACTTCCTTAAAGTGGTTTGAAGGAGTTTTATGCTGAGTAACAGTAAAAGTAGTACTAATTCAAGCTCAACTCTCCCAACGTTACTTGTGTATGAATCTCGTTAAATAGCATTTTGATTCTGATTGCAAAGAAAGTCGTTGCTGAGAGTATAACTAAGCTAGTGAGCAACTAAGTAAATACATTGAACGTTGCATGCGTGGAAATAAAAGCACGTCCACGTGAAGTTTATGCTGACGGCAGATGAATATTTATTTTAAAATGAATTCTTAGATATATCCAAACAAACAGAGCCAGTCAAATAATAGAAATAAGCTTACTGCAAACTTGTAGATGATAGTCTTTTGGCAAACAACTTTCCAAATAGTCCATTTTCTATTTACTTGTAAATGTTGCAGTCTGTTTATTACGAAAAATACAATATGTCTACAACATAACAGTATATGTATCTAAACTAATACAACGATAATGTAATGCTTTATAACTGGATGATGCTTTCATGTAAATATTCTTATCATTTTTATTGATTCGATATATATTTTATAATCAAAAGCATTTATATCATGAAATTTATGGGACCAAATCAAAGCATTACTTTACTATGTGAACATTATGGAAGGATGGAAAAATATTAGAGCTGAATGTTCGTAAATTCGTAGAGTAGAAATTGTGAGAGTACAATGCCACCTGAGTATTTATGGTAGATAAAGTTTTGACAAGACTACCTCCATCTTCCATCCATAAATATCTCAGTGAAATATATAAAGCGACTTATAATTTTGATGTACTTTATCATCATTTTTGCACACAAAATCATTAGAGAGACTTTTAAACCTGCTTCCTACTTTTCAGCTGACGCTATACGTTTACTTGTAAAGCAAAATGGATTTGAAAGGAAAGTAGTTTTAAAAGCAATATCCTTCATTCACCTACAAGTTATTTTTCATAAATTAGGTGACTTCAGGATTTTGCCATATGTTAAAAGAGAACCTTTTGTGTACGGCACGTTACAGACAGTGCTGACTTTTCATTAGTCCTTTGTATATACATAAATATTGTATAGGTATGTACATATAATAATATTATGTGCTCCTTTTTCCGACAAAAGTACATGGTCAACCAGCGTTTCTTTCTCTCTCTCTCTCTCTCAACTCTAGTCACAAAAGTTTGTTGAAATTGAGACTGCATTCTATTGTTGTAGAATACTCATGGTAAATCCTTCTTCTCTCGACATTAATACATATAAAAGTAAGTTTCCAGATGTCTTTACAATTTTCCGTTGTTCCGTCGTTCTTTCTTCTTTTCTAATAGGTATGCACCATAATATATTATATGTTTTTAATAATAATAGTAATATTATTATTATTGTTATTGTTATTATTATTATCATCACAAGAGAAAAGTGGAAAGAAGAAGAAAAGTCCGAAAAGTCAAGGAAAAAAAGTTGGATGCACACAATAATGTTCAAAGAATATAATATATGTCAGAAACTGGAAAGGACGCTGCTTGAAAGAAAAAAAAGGACATGATTCGTGGCAATGCGAGACGACAAACAGCGCACCAGAGAGAAAAAAGTCCGGAATCACGTATGAATCTATGGATATAGTTGTGTGTGTACCTTCGTAGCCATCCTCCTCTACTTGTTCTTTGTAAAAATTGCACACGTGTGTTTTTTGTAACAAAGCTCATGTGTATACATAATATATGCGGTTCGTATGTAAAAGTCAAAAGTAGATCCATTAGTATATAATAATAATCTATACGTACTTTTATGAATGTAGTTGGTATAGTTTGTTACGTAGGAATGTATACTTATAAAGCATCCTTCCCTCTACGTTTGTCTTGACTTTTTCCCTTTTTTCCGGAAGAAAGAAACGAAATAAAAGTGAAATTAAGAATGCTGCTTGACTCACCGTGTGTGTGTGCAGCTTGGCTTGACTTTGACTTGGTTAAAGAGGAATTACCTTGTTTTTGGCTGAATGTACGGCTAAGATTATTAGTGGGCTACTAAAATGTCATTCCTTTTCACAGAGAATGACTGGGCATTGTATCTTCATCTACATCCATCATTCATTCTCCCTATTATTATCATCATGTATAGGTACTTGCACAATGGAAGGATGAATGGTGAATGGCAAATATTTATTATCTATAGGAGGAAAAGGAAACTGTACCATGTATAGAAGTTATAGGTGCATAACAAGTCTATTGTAAAGATGACTATTGACTATACAAAGTAGTAGTAGAGCTGTACTATTCCAGAGCGAGCCGTTGTAACGTGTTTGTTCCGGCTAAAGAAGGACTTTCACATCGAATAAAACTTGCTACTTTTATTGGCAAAAACAGACATTTTTTTCTCCTTCTTTTCTCTCTTCTTGTTGAAGAGAGCGAGAGTCTTACACCTTGGCTTACTGTTGTTACTGCCATACTTTTTACTTTTCTACTTCTTATTCCTTTTTTCTTCTTCTACTGCCAATACGATTGCTATTACTCTGTCACCCTTCCTTATTCCCAAAGTTTGGAGCTTCAAATACTAATTCCAAAAGAGGCAATAGATAGCTTCAGTGAAGTGCTGCATTGAATATTTATTGGAAGGAGATACATTGCCAGGCAGGCAGGTAACGGAGCTTTTCTATTTACTGGAAAGGAATAAAAAGAAAAGATTTCACTTGAGTAGTTTCACTCTAGGTAAAGCGCATCATTTTCAACGGGAAAGTGCATTTTTACGCCAAGCATTATGCCATTTAGAAACATGAACGTATCGCTGAATCCATTTCAAGCCCATATTTTTGTTGCTGGAATTTTTGCACGTTTTCGTTGGTCTTTTCGGTAAGCAGTAGCACATAGTTTTCTTCTATCTCTTTCTCGCTCCTCTCCTGCCTGTTAACTTTTAAAAGCTCTTCTTCAGAGAGGATGAGAACATTTTTATTCGCAAGTTGTGTACATGTTACGCTCTTCTAACTGTAATATTTGAATTTATTTGCTGAAACTTTTATTGCAACCTCAGAATGATCGCTTGTGTGTATTTGTACAGTACGCGATGAGAGAAAGAGTGAGCGAAAATAGTTTACATGTTTGTTATATTATGTATGCTACAAAGTAGTAAAGCCATCGTCATTATGGCAGTGTTCATGATCTAGCACACATTTGCTTCATCCAAAACTAAAATAAAATTCAAGAATAAGAAAAAAAGAGGAATATCCATGCAGAGCTAATATTCCATTTTGTAATCTGCTTGTTGGGCATACTAATACCTGTTTTATGTATCCATTGTGTGCGTGTCTTGTCGTCTTTTTTCGTATGTCTCTGCTCTCTGCATTGATTCATAATATCATAATGCTCTATTAGAAAGATGGTCCATAATAAGGCCGGTTTTTGGCGGTAAGTACAATCACCTTTTACATGTAGACCTCTCTTTCTATTTCAGTGGCGTCGTCTGTATTCTTGCTATTACAAAACTGGCATTATTGATTTTGATGGGACTTTGAAAGGGGTAGAGACGCAAAATGATAGCGATATCAGTTATTATGGAAGCAAATATCAAAAAGGCTTTACTTTTACTAGCAAAGACAGCAAAAGTAGTAGTAGCATAAGCCGTAGTCTTGTAGTTGTTCATGTGTGTGTTTGTACAAACGTGTGTGCTGCGATGATGATAACTTTCTTTCATTTGCAGGTGAATTTCTGGAAAGATTCGACCTGATTTCACTTGGGCTCGTTCCTTTACTTTTTACCTGAGTTTGTTGATGGAAATGCACATAATATATATACATATTATTGCGTACAAAATTATAGATCTCATATGCACCCTCTCTCTACAAAACTAAAGCAGACCATCTCACAAAACAAAAACCTCCATTTCCACACATTACACGCTACACTTTTTATAATGCAAACTTGAAGCTCACGTAGGGAATGTATTCAAGTTTCCCCCAAAAAACAATCTATATAAGTAACTCTCTCTTTTGCTCTGCTTCTATTATCGGTTCTATTGGCTTCATTTCTTTATATTCTGCTTTCTTTCTGCATCAATACTTTTCTTTGCCCTTCGTGTTTAGTGAGTCTGACGTCTGACTTTTCGAAAGTAAGTATAGTAGTTGTAGCAACAGAAACAGGAGGAGTAGCAGAAGGAGCAACAACAACGACTCAAGTGTTCTGCTGAAGAAACAATGCATCAAAATAACGGAACTCTTGGAAAAGTTTGAAATACCTTTTTTCATTTACGGTACACTAGGTATTTTGAGATTTCACAAACTTTCATTAACTTTCAACGAGGATATTTTCCCGTCCTTATCATCATCAACATCATCAGCAGCGCTCAATACCTTTACCGTCGTCATCAACAGTATCATCATCAACTCTTTTCATATCCTTTTTCTTCCCCTCTCAGCTTTCATACTTTCTACATCATTTTATGAAACTTTGGAAAATACTTGCACACATTTTTATTCTCATATTATTTTTCTGTCAACAGCAACTACGGAAAAAGACATTTTACTTCGATGGCACTCTATAAAATAATGTCGAATTTCAATATATACATATAGCCATTTTATAGGTTATAATGCTTACAATAAGCACGCATTTGAGAGATTGCTGCTCGTAATAAATACTTGGCGCTATACAAACCCGTCCAGTACAAAAATATCGATAGTTATCATCAATGTAATTCGTTACACGAAATGCATCAATACTCCATAGACGAGTAGATTTGGTTTAAAATACGGATATCCTTTAGAAGCAAAAATATTATACTAGACTAATAAATTGGATAAGCCTTTGCGAATCCCTTCACACATCACTTCAAACAAATAATCTGCATTACATCTACTATCAAAATGCACAAGTATGTTGTTACCGAAACAATTGAATTTTATATCATGTGCATCTTCATATCATCCATCCAATATAAAGGCAACTATTTTCAGTCAAGTATTTTTACACTGAGCAAATATTAGTGTAGAGAAGTGACGTAAAGCAACAATAAGAAAAGGCGAGGAGATTAGCCTGTGAAGATAAAGTGTAATATCCTGTACATATTATTTCTAAAAGTTGTGAGCGCCAGTTAAAGTATTAACATCTCAATTGTTAACTACTATGTAAAGAGGGAGGAATAAGTTCTTCTTGTAACTGCCGTTTAGACTGTCGAAAAACATGGTATAGTATACCACTTTACTTTGCTCCCGATGCGCTCTTTCTTTCTTTTATCCCATCTTACAAGAAATGCTGTTCTATGTTCCCATGAAGGAATCCACTTTGGCAACATGAAATCCTTTCTCGTCCGCTTTGTATGGGTATGGACATCTTAGACTTTTTTTTTGTAGTAGCATGATCTTGTTTTTAGTAACGGTCTTGGTTGTTTTGGTCGGACAGCGTAGTAAAAGAGCTTTCTTTTTACAAGAGAAACTTTGCTTGAGAAAATCCAGTGGAATTCCTTCTCCTTTCATCCTTTCTATTTGGTGTTGGCAATCATTAGTCTAATTATTACTTTAATTACCTCCTCATCCTTGTAGCTAATGCACATTTCAATGAAGTAATGACGATAAGGACAGTCACCTTATCTACTTGTTCTTCTTGCTGAAACATTTTAAGAGAGGAGGATGAAGATGCTGATCATGGGCATCTAGACCGGTGTGTTCTCTGCTCTCTCTAGCATTTCCTTATCGAAGCTCTGGTATAAAAACATTGAGCACACAAAACACTAAAAATTAAAGTGGCCAAATGAAAAGACTGTATATTATTTAGCTTTGAATACAGAGGGAGAGAGAGAGAGTCGAGAAAAGTCATTTGAAATCCCATTAACCGCGCCGACTTATCAGGTCATTAACGCTCATGAAAGAAGGAAAGAGATGGTGGTAAAGGAGACATAAGGAGAAAACTTCCCATTATATATTAAACATAACAATAACGAAAACACCCATTACTGCGTTTAAGTTAAAGTAGTCGTCGTTGTCGTGCTTCCATGTATACAGTTCTTTTGCTCGCTTTTAGGGTGAAGCATAAAATGAGAAAGTGTAAAAATGGGGAAAGGAAATCAGCAGAGAGTAAGAGCAAAAGTCGTATGATCCCTTGTGTGTCTGCTTAGTGGAATATCTTCACTTCCGTAATAACTGGGCAAATTCAATTCATATAGTTATACAGTCTCTCTACGTAATGATAGGGATAATTTTTTCATGTTGTGCATCACAGCGAATATAGCAACAGGATCTGATCCCTTTCCGGGACAACAAGGTTAATTATTCTGGGGAAAAGTTGCATTTTGTTTTTTATAGAAAAATGGCGGGTTGAGTTTATAAATGAAAAAAAGTATCTTTGATCCAAATTTGTAAAAGAGCTTTGAAAAAATTCAAACGCCGTATGGAATAAAAATGATCTTGGTAGACATTGTTAGTATTAATTTTCTCCTTATACCTTTTTTTGTGTATCACATTACCCAAATTGGACCAGGTCTGAACATACCAACCTAAAAACGTGTAGTACGGGCATCGATATCCAGTTCTGTATGTTATTGAGCATTCTCCAAGTTGCAAATCAATCTTTCCTCACTTTTTAATTGAAAATTTCAATATTTTGCAAATAATTCCGAACCGGCACCACACAGTTCAAACAAATGCAAAAATGTAAACTACATATTATTTATGAAAACTTGGAGAAAAGTACGTAAATATTACAATGCTTTATTTTAGGGTTTATTTGTTGCTTTCGAGGATACATATTTACGTATAATGATGTATTTTGTAGCATAGTTGCAGTTGCTTTTCATCCTTAATGACTTTGCGTACTCTCCTTGTTTTGGACATTTTATACTAAATTGCTTATTACCTTTGACCCAAGCAAAAAACGATACAAGAGAGACTGTGCGTTCAGCAGAAAAAGAAAAATGAATGAAGACGTGACAAATGCCTTTGTGTGTACATTTTTTCTTTCATTATTCCTGAACTCTTCATTGAGAAACAACCATTAATACGTTGCATCGAATTCCTTTTATGAAGGTAACTTATCGTCAATACTGCCATCACAGCCATATTTCTCGCAGAAAAGAGAAGAGAAAAAAACAGAGATAGTTTATTCGTTGATTGATGTGGCTGAAATTGCTGCTAGCTGTATTTTTTCGGAGATTAATCTTGAAAAGGTAAGAAAAGGCGGATCTCCTTATTTTTATCCCCTATATGCATCTGATAAAAACGGAAAATGCTCCACGATTCAATATGACCAAAAATACCTATATGCATTTTTTTACTTTTACTATGTGCACAGGCACATAGAGAAATGATCAGTGTTTACTTGGTTGGGACGATATCGAGGGGAAATGTGAATGAATGCATGCTACATTACGTATTTTACTTGGTGGCTCAAGCAAACATCTTTATTAAGTAGCAAAATATATCTGAAGCGAACCTGATTTAAACGTTTGTCCATCCGTCCATGAAACCTAAATCCGATTTTATTTTAAAAAATACGTTTCTTTTTAATACTTTCACTGCATATTGTGATCTGTTTATTGTTAACAGCACTTAGTACAAAGTAAAGATATTTTGTTTTGATATTGATACGGTTACTGTTGTCTGTTTTTTCAACGAATTATTAAATGTTCAGCTACTTTTCTATATTCATAATATAAGTTGATTGTTCAGCATTTATTCTTTACCAACAACAAGCAAGCTTACTTTTGTTGTTGTTGTTGTTACCCTCTTGTACCAGTGCAGGTCTAACTCACTCTCTCAGACGACAGAGCATGGAAAATGCGTTCCGTTCAAGAAGCTAGCGAGTCCCACAAAACTGCCATCAACCAACTAATGTTCAAGCAGATCAAGGAGATGGTGGGAGGGAAAGACGACGAGCTCGGGAAACATGAAACATGTCTATTCTTTTGAATGACTTATTCAAGTCGTGATTTCATCATATAACTGCCATCTTTTTCTTATTATATGACCTTCTCTCAAGATGTTGGATTAGACTGTCACAGCGGATGACGACGCTACCCACCGTGTATTTATGGCTTACAGTTTTATATAAAATTATATTATTGTGCATCTCATATGGAATGCCGTACAAAATAAAAACTATAATGCTAAACTCTTAATCCACAAGACATGATTATACCAGCAATGAAAATGATAATGTTAACCATAATATGCATTATATAATCATGTTTTTCACTCAATATTTCTGAAACTTGCGCACATAAATGATAAATAGGTGCATCATCACATCAACTTTTCTTCTAAATATATCCCTCTAGGAGGAAGAGGGTACATGTTTTCCGTAATTAGACTTCCAAGACGACTGCCAGCACTACCATGTTGTTGTTGATGATGGCAATGTTGTTTGTGGTCGATAAGAGGAAGGCGAAAACATACATCACTCTTCTTCGTTCGTGACTGTTATAAACTTGAAAGGACAAAGTGAGCTTCTTTCATATTTACCCCAAGCATGAAGAGAGTTATAATGTGGAACCCTCCTCCAAAATGAATTTATGTTCCTAACATTAGGACATTTTTTGGAGAGTCTTGATTGAAAATGTTTTTTTCGCATTCCCCCTCCTATCTATAATATTACTTAAATGCCTCATATACGAGCAAACACCTCCAAAGTCACCATGAATGGCTTTATGCCCGTAAACCGTGTTGGAACGACGAAAAAAGTTCCAAGAGAACGTATGGTATGTAGTGTGTTGATATATGCTATCTTTATATAAATCTAGGGTTGCTTCCCTCCAATGTTCTCATTAATACGGTGTCTTAATCACTTTTGGTTATGGATTAATGGCGGAAAAGGTGCAGTACTAATTTCTCTTATGACCGCGTATACGTTTACTATTAACTTTACTTATACATATATCCTGAAGTAGATACTATTTCTCTCATAAATGAATATAATTGATTGCTAAAGTTTCGTTATTCCGGTTTTTAAGTGCAAAGGCGAGCGTAAATAATCAATTTTTATTTCTTGGATAGATAAAACTGTAATATTAATAGTCATTTTTGGAATATATTTCAATAAACAGATAAAACGTACAGCTCAATCTAAGTTTGCTTGTGTTAGTCTTGAGTCTTGACCTAAACGGCTTTGGAAATGTTAAATACAGTATCTGATTTTTGCTTCCCTTCTAAATCTAACAGGCATTAAATAAACGATCAACTTTGCCATTACTGATTTTAATTGCATTTTGGCTAAATTCCCAATTATTAAAATGTATTCACAAATACATAAGATACGTAAGCACATCTATGTCAAAATGGAATTTACAAGTTCCCAGTAAAACTAGGTACGAAACAAATCCGTTTAAAGGTAAGTATAAGCACTACCGGTGTGTAGGCTGGTCGTGACAGGCAATTGGAAGCTTAGTGGAAGGACAACAATTTCCGATTCACATCAGGGAACTTCATCAAAGAATTAAAATTGTGCAGCCCACTATTATGAACCGATTCAAATGAGGCAGGATTTTCCTAAAGAGTGGGTTATAAAGGCATATATAAGCCGAGTCTCTTCTTTCAAATATTACTCAATAATGATAATCATATATACTGCAAACACATCATACAAAAGTAATATTACAAGTACCAAAAGTTACATTTAAGTACTAATAAACAGGGAGAAAGCCAAGACGCTAAATTTCAGTAAAGATTAGTGTAGATAAGACGAAGCCGCACAGGGGAGCACTTTCCTCGTCGCACTTTCTTTTTACATGGTATGATCATATCAAGGTAACGAATTGAGATCCCAAAGCACTGGCTCTAAGCAAAAAAAAGTTAAACTTTGTCGAGGGGTATTGAATCTAAACTTACCCCAGGCGCATCCTGTGCATCCATATAGGTAAGTAGTTCTTGTCGATCGTTTCTGTGCTTCACCGACTGTGCTTTCATGTTTGCGACGTCTTTAGGCCGAGAAAAGGAGCTATGACACGCTAAAAATTTATGACATGATGAAAAATGTGGCTTTTAAACATAAAGTAATGATAAAGACACAGTGTAGTGTGAAAGGATATATGCACGTATGTGTGCTGGTGCTGGTATATGGTACTTGAATGATTATGTGTACAAGCGTGTTTGAGAAACTGACATGTTTACTTGTGATTTCTTTCTAGAAAGTCGGGACGGAAGAGGAAAATGAAAAGACGCAATTTGGACATGATGAGGGATTACGCTTTTTTCACAAACAAAAACTGTGCATCATGTAGATTTATTCTTTGCTGCTGTAGACAATTTAAATTTCTGAATCTTAAAAAAGAGATGAGTAAAAGCTACTGCCATTAATTATTTTCTTTAAGAAAAAGGGGATTTTATGTGAAACATTTATTTGCCTCATTCAATAGATATGTACGTATGATATTTGCATATTTTTTAAAGAAACATAAATGAGTCTCTTTTTTAGCTGGAGGAGCATCGCATAACCATCATCATTTTTTGATCTCATATATTTTTCTTTTAAGTACCAAGTATAATGTTTGAAATAATTTCATGACAGTTTCCTTTTAAGGCACAGAAACACTGACAACTTTTGAGCGAACGAGTGGAGTTTAAACAGTGATGGATGTATATACATATATATTTATACTTAATAGAATTTTTAATGTTGTTAACTCAGCAAAGCTTTTGTTTTCGAAACGGTTTAGTGTTCATACTTATTCTACATACATGTACAAGCTCCAAGACCAATGAACCATTTTTGCTCTAAAAAATAGAATAAAAAGTTTTCCACTAAAATAATCAAACAACCAATTCCGCAAGAAAGTATCGGCTCAGCAAGTTTTACAAGAACGTTCAAGTGGTTTGCTTCAGACGCATTCAAATCTACTTGTTTCAAAAGTGGCGAGAGAAACTTTTGAAGTAGAATGTGCGGGCTTTGTCTATTGTCGATGTATCTAAAAACGTTAAAAAATATGGAATATTTTACCGGTCAATAGTTCCATACCAGCATCAGCATCATCATCATCATCATGATCGTCGTCATCATCATCTAGGTTTAGTGCTAGGAAACGCGCTTTAAAAAAACATACGATGAGACAAATATTGAAAAATTTATTGCTGAATCCTTAGTTTTCCATATTTTTTCAAGTGTAAGTTGAAGCCTTTCGAAAAAAGAAGGGGTTTGAAACGCATACACATTGTCGTTTTGTTGCCAACTGGGTTGCATTACATTGAGCTGGTGGTGATGGTGGTGGCAGGGTTGATGCTGCTGCTGTTGTACTCTTTTCTATTTGCTTAAGTAAGTTTTCACTGTTACCTTCTTGCACATCACATGTTTGAGAGGACGACATGCACACCTATTCAGTAGTATAATGTATTCAGCAGCGGTGGCAGAAGAATCCTTAATAAATAAGACAGTCTGTCTCTGAGTCTCTCTCTTTGTGTGTGTACTTGTATGTGTGCGACTATAAGTTCGAGTGAGTGAGCAAAGCATCAGACTTTATATCATCTTCAAAGGTACGCTAAAAATCTGGCAAAGTAAAGATTATGAGATTTTTTACAATGAATAAACCATCCAGAGAGAACGATGAACACTTCCGTCGAGTGTCATATTCCTCAGTAAGCATAAGCGAGAGTTGGCGAAAAGAGATGCGGGCGTCAGCATTCTTTTCTTTTGCCACACAGCCTTCTCTTCTACTTCTCCTTCCTTTTTAGTACACACACTCCTCCTGCCATATATGAAGTCTTCTTCTTCTTCCCATTCTATTTTCAGTCCTCCATCTTTTAACATGAAGAATTTCATATTTTAAGCCTTCATTTCACTATTTTCTATATTATGCTAGCAAGATGAATCTCTGTCTCTTTTTCTCTCTTTCTGTGTGTGTATTACCTCTAACCTAAATACATATATGAATGGGTGTATATATATGCATAGAATGTCATCATGATGTCTTTGTGTGTATGCCATCATCATCATGACGTCTCAGTGAACTTCGTCATCAGCTATTCTGTCACTCTTTGTGCTGTCTTCTTTTCATGTATTTTCACACAGGTTCCTTTTCTGACAAGTAGTAAAGCTTTTCTATTTAAGATCCGCACACAATGCGTACATCTGCTTTCCTAAATTATTATTATTATTATTATTATTATTATTATTATACTTTTTCGTCTTATCATTCCTGCCATGCGATTATGGGATGAGGACAACAGAAAAAAGAAACATTTTTATTACCGGGTTACACACAATGTACGAAGATGATGAAGATGATTTGAAGGAATAGAATCAGCACTAATGTTATATAAATAGGGGCGTAATATATTAAATATTATTTATCACTGAATAAATTACCCATTCTTGAAATAATGACTTTAAAAAATAATAACCCTCCATTCTGTCGCAGCTGCTCATAAAAGCGACGCACTATCATCATTTTAATGTGATATAGAATGGATACAATCCTAAGAAGAAGAGATGCCGGAAGTTCTAGAAATTAAATTAGAGAGACTATTTCTCGCGTCAAGAGTATCGCAAAAGAAAAGTGTATCGCATGGAATATTATATATTTTTTAAATTTTAAAAAACCTACTCTGTATTATTTCTCCACTATTTTATATTATGCATGTAGCTGTCTTGATTTAACTTTCAACTTTGACAAATATAAACCCTCTTTTGATCGATGTAAATCAATATCCCACTCCTCCTCCTCCTTTTCCCGACTCTTATTTATTCCTCAGCACTCAACGCCAAAGTTTAAATTCATATTCACATTAATCTATAAAAAATTCCTCTGCATCCTTATCTTTATTCACATTATAATTAAGAGACAGCTCAAATATCTATATATATCTTTATTCCAGTGAATAATATTAGCAAATGCGATCGTTGATCTTCCTTTTGACACCGCAAAATATCACATTTCCGAGAAGTATGACAGTGCAACTAAAAAACCGTAGACAAGAGAAGAGCGACGACTTTTGTTGTTTGATAATCTGCATATCTGCTGGAGACGTATATTTAATGCATTTTTTAAAATAGAAGCTTTAAAGAGCGACAGAAACGTAAATTGAAGTAAGCATTCTCACACACATGATGATAGTGATGATGATCAGGGTGACTATGACTATACATATCAGGAAAAGAGGTTCCACCACCACTGTACAATCATCATCATCGCCATCAACATCACTGCTTGCTACTACATCTCTATATAGCTGCTAGTGAGTGAGTTTTGTGTGAGTGAGCGAGAAAAGTAGATCCACGTAACTATTATTGCAAGTAGTAACCAGACAAGTGAAAGAAAGAGTGATGAGGAGGCAGGGAAGCAAGTGGAGAAAACGAAGAGGGAAAAAAAGAAAGATGAAAAGGCCTTTTTCTCGCCTCGTTCCACTCTTTCAGGCAGCAATCGTGTTTCACAGATTGAAACGATTTTGCACGTATTTCAAGACTCTTGTAAAAGCCCTGACATATGCGTATTATTATCTCGGCCATCTCTCTTTTCTCTCTTTTGACACGAAGGCTATCAAACCTGCCTGGGTTGCATTCCGAGTACGTGTGTCTATGTACTAGTGTGTGTATGTGTGTAGATATTATATTTTGTTGTTGTCGAGGTACGCCCCTAAGAAATAAGATAATTTAAATATCTATGCAAGCATATCATTACATTCTCACGTACTTATCTTAACTCACGAATATTCTATGTATTTATTATTATTATTATTATTACGTTCATGATATTATAAAAGATATGGAACATTGGATTCATTAAGACCAACATTACTGCTGCAGTTGTTATAACAGCAGCAGCAGCAGTAATAGCACTATGTAAATGTAGCCCATCGAAATATGCACAACACGATATTGTTAAAGTTTACTAGATGTAATGTTGCAGCGTTCTACACTTCCAACTTTCAAAAGTAAAAAATCTAAACCAGAGCTTTCATCTTGAGTAGATAGACAAGCGCATTGTGTATGATGATGATGGTGTGTTGGCTGGTTGTCGTCGTCCCAGCGTTCACCATCATCACCGAGAGAAATAAGAGAACTCTAAAAAAAAGTGGAGGATACACTTGAGCCTGTTCAGAACAATGACTACTTTTGTTGTATCCTTCCGTGTGGAGTGCATTTGATCCTATTTTTTGCTGATGATGCTGATGCTGTTCTTTGAATATATAGACAAAAATTGTTTCAAAAATGGTTGGTAATGTTTTTTTGTTATATGCATGCAAGTAGAACTCACATTTTCTCTAGTCATCATCATAATGTTTTAAAAATCCCATGTAGTATACTTGTTTTATGTGTTGCAGTTGAAAATTAATAATAGTGCCTCTCTTTCGTATTCCTAAACTCATGCAAAAAACCATTAGCGCCCACTCTTTTACAAGCCACACACTAAAGTAGTGACGACTGCAAACTGCTACCAAATGGTCGTTCCAGTTGTATGCATTAGCAATTAATGTATTTACCACTTTAACTTGTTAGTTGACTGAAATACTTGTATTAATGCGAGAGATGTTTTTGACGAATAAGTCAATAGGACTCCTCATTCATCCATATAAATTTGCTACATGTTTTAGAAACATAAAAGAGGACTAAAACTGTTGAGCAAAGAGAACTTTTTTGATACGTCCATTATGAAAATGATGCATGCATACCAAGCAAGCCATATTTTTTTCAATCTGTCGTCATGAAAGTGGTTGGAGTGATAATGAAGGACGCCATGGGAGGCCTTTCTCATTTTCTTGGTTGACACAAAAGGACTTGTGAAAACACTACTAAAATTTCTTTATGAAACACAGGAAAATTGTTATTATTTATTCCAAAGTCATATTTCAACCACAAAATCGGTCATTTGGACATAAACAGTACGCTGGCATCCTTATTCTTATTTATTTATACAAGATTCAAATAAAAAATGGGGCCGAAAAATGAGATAGTTTACTGGAACGTACATTAGTTTAGTTGTAAAGAACAAATGAAGGCCTGAGTGCACATCCCGTGTAAATTTCATGCTATAATCTAAGAACACATGATACTTTTTTGTATTTTTCTCTATTAAGCAAATTACAAACACCCAAATAAAGATGGTGACATATATTGTGTTGTGATTTGCCATTTTATTTCAATTCAAGTAGTCAGCGAAAGCAGCTTGTATACGTAGTCACCACCACCAACGGTGCACATAATGCCTTCAACAATAATACAAAGCTGGCTAAAGAATGGGAAACAGACATTGGGAATCCAACCATGTGCATACATATATCTATAATGATATTTATTGTTATCACAATAAAGGATTAAGGTAATAAAAATAAATTTCTAGTGTTAGTCAGCATGTAATTGACCGAAAAAAGTGTTGCCAGAACTTGTTAAAAGTTGGAAAAAAATTGAACATGGCACATCACAAAACAGCGCTCTGAAAAGTCGAGGTGAGGAAACTAAAAAAAGAGAGATACAAACACAATTTTTTATCTTTGTGTTTGTATGTGTTGTTGGTGGCGTGGTGGTGATGGTGAGGAAGAGGAAGAAAGGAGCAGAGGAGAGGAAGGATGGATATAAGAAGAATTGTAAAGGTAGAAGCGGTATCGTTGTGTTTGCGTGCCCAGCAACATTCTTAGGCCTTTAACCTCCTTTTCCACCAAAGTTGGTTACACCTGAAGCTATTGTAATAAAGAGAGCAAAGTGCCGTAAGAAAAGGAATCAAATAGAGAGAGAGAGAAAAAAAAGTAAGTGAATAAAAGGAAAATGAGAGCAGGCTACTAGTTGTAGTTGGAGAATGTGCTTAACGCACACGTTTTTTTGCTGGTGGTGGTGGCAAAAACTCTTTCGAAAAGTGATTGGAGGCATAGTGGTCGTGACGTATTATCATCATCTATACACTTTTGAAGTAATGGGAAAGTGAACCAATATATTTCTCCTTTGAATGCCACATTAGAGGAGACTACATGGAACCATCAGCAACTCCATCGAAATACTTTCAATGTACAATGGCAGTGATGGCAGGAGTAGTAGAAGTGAAGTAAAGGAGTACCTCCAATTGTCGGAAATTTTATCAGCGAGTATGTATATTCATACATAAGTTGGTTGATTTCGCATGTGCTTATAAAGTGAAAGTATGCACAAATAAAATATACCAATGCTACAATTCATATACAGCTACAGATAGATAGATACCAATATACTTTTAATAATATGCAGTTTAGTTTTTTGGCTACATATATTACATAACCCAATGGCTTCGTGTGGTGGTGGTGTATAGGCATTTTGAGGGTATAAATGTGAGTACGTTTTCATGCTTAATATACGGCATTGCACTTGATGTTGAGCTCCTTGCAACACTTTAAATACGAGCCAAGTCAACTTGGTCTGATGATGATTCCCTTCCAGGACTCAGGTTTTCTGCTCTCTCTTCGCATTCTTCTGCTGACTCCTGGTTTTGCTCCTCTTCTTCTTTTTACTTGACTCTCACTCACTTGCACTTTTCCTTTTACAAGTTTGTAGTATGTGTGCAGAGAGTGAGTTTGCCTGCTGGCTCTCTGGCTAGGTGAACTGAACGTCTTGTGAAGAAAAGAAAACTAGTCGTTGTTGGCTCACTTACTCCCTCACTACTGGAGTTTTTTTTGTATTTTCTTCGTTTCCTCCATCCACCGTCAGTCTTGATTTATGCTCATCACTCACACTGTCAGGTATACATAGAGGAAATTAATACCTACCTTTCTTCTTCGAGTTTGTGGGTTAGCCAAAATGGAGCCAATCATGTTGCATTATTATCATCTGAATACTTTTCCATATATATTACTTGCCAAAATGCTGACTGGTGAATTTTCCTGGTTTGCTGTGTTCTTTGTGCATGCATTGGCGTGCGGGAGTCAGGCAGGCAAGCACCGTACTTCTTCATCCGGATACATGCTCACGTAGTATCATTATTATATCTTATAAACAAAACTTACCTATATTATTATGTATGCAATGTACCAATATAAGATGATGAAATTTATAATATATAATGTTCACTTCTATAAATTTATGTTCATAAATATTTATGTATGTTCCAATTCATATAACGGGTTCATTCCTTTTTCAGTTATCAATTTTTGCGGTTACCTTTTGTCTGCTAAGATATCTACCAGCCATTTCTCTTTAAAATAATAACGTTTGCTTTTAATTGGTTTTTTCTCATGCATCTTTTCGTTCATACGTCAATTAAAGTTTTTTGCAATCAAGAATATAACTATCAAATATAATATTAAATTAGGAATAAATAAATACGACATAAATAGCTGTATATATTAATACTACCAGCATAACGGGGGAAAGCAGATTATAGTTGAATTTTAGCTATCTCTAAATTCGTAAAAAAATTAGACGAAAAAACATGTCTTCATAAATGCCTTTCATACCTTTTCAGTCCAAGAGGCAAGCGGCATTTTTCCAAGTATTGACGAAAGCCATATTATACACCATGTACTTTAAATTTTGCATTTTAGAGAAGAGATATATCAGATTGGATCGTTGACAAAGAACTCAGGAATCATATCAACGACAGGTAAAAACGACATCCACATACATGGTTTTCGTAGTAAAGAAAAGGTTTTAACGTTAGGCTTCTCCCTGTGAAATCTTGATTAAACTAACTACCCATAATACAATATTTCAACTAAGCTATAAGGATAAGCCTCAGCTCGTTGTTGACATCAGCAGAAACTTGAATGGAAGTAGTTGGGATATCAGTGACTTAGGAAAAAGCAAATGCTGCCAATGCATTGTTCGCTTAGCAAACTCATTTTTTCCTATTCCACCTTTTCTCTTTCTCGCTCGCCGTCATGGACCATGCTGTTCGTTTTGCCCCCTACATCTGTGTCCCAGTTTTCCTCTTAAAGCGTTAGTTTCCATTGAGCTCGACTATAGAAAATATCATGGTACGCTTTTCTAGAGATAACTATAATAAGCATATATATATATATATATACGAAAACTGTTGGTTTATACTAAATATGATCTAACTATAGAAATGTGTTCTATTATTATCATTATAATTCTTTTCAGCGATATACAAAAGAATCCCTTCCACGTCAACTTTTCTTTCTTTCTCTCTTTCTGGCTATCGGAAAACAGTGAACATTTGAAATGTCAGAAGAGTAACACATTACCAAAATGCTTTTATAAAGAATAGGCTCGCAATGAAACCATGTCGATGCCGGAACGCCTCACATTATTTGATATAAAAATCCGTTATGATTCACAGGCAGAATAAATCGGTAAATACCGAGGTAGATAAGTGCCAGATGTAATGTAAAAACCCGGCTTCGCCGGGGTTGTTTCTGGT
>JAQFYG010001495.1:0-18706 GCA_034694325.1 Entomobrya corticalis | reverse complement strand
CATGCATTAGTTTGCCTGCCCCGATTGACATTACTGTTCGTAACGATATGACATGAACCTTCATACTTTCAACTTTTCTTGTGCGCACCAGATTTTTATTTGCAAAGCATATTTATACCTGAAAATGTTGCCTGCATTCTGCATTTTTACATTTTGTACTTTTTATAAAATGTAACAATAAACTGACGAGTGAACGCACCCATTAAAAGGAGATTTTTTTATCCCATCCGTAAAAATGATTGGTTTTATCATCAAAATATTGCATAAGCTCATAAGTATTGATGTATCTGTCAAATGGCTTTTGAAATTTAAGGAAAATAGATATGTCAAAAGGAATGGTCTATTAAGCGTCTTCTTATCGTTCGATTCTATTTATATTGTGTATATGCTTCACAATGAGTACTTTAATAAAAATTTAAGTCAGTTTTACATACATTGTTCAAGCTCAAGGACAATTCTGATGCATTTTGAAAATTGCAGTTGCCCTAAACTGAATATTATTTTGAAAATTGGTTCTATGAAAATTTAATAGCTTGATTTTTGTACTCGTGCTTCAATATCAACATTAATTCTTCCTTTTATGTATTATTATGTGTACCACTTTCATCTTTTTAACCTTTTGTCAGATATCTTCTTTAGCATTTTACAGCGGCATGGTATAACCCAGTTAATATTCAATATTGCTATATACGGAACATCAGCCTAAAAGAGTAATTTGGGTGGAATAGCGGTAGTAAATACATGCTATTATTATGATTATGATTAGTCTTTCGTGCTTACGTGAAGAGTCATCTTTTTATCTACAAATTTATAAGTAAATGTCTGAATTTGCCTTGATTGTTGGCACAAAAAAGAAGCTTAAAAAATGTACCACGCTTGTCATGTATACAGCTTAATTGATATATAGTATGTATATTCGTGAATCATCATTATCACTCATCAGTTTTGTTTTTTAACTTTTGGGGATGCTCCTTTAAAAGGATTTATTATGGAATGGAAAATATAAAACTTTTAAAATATAAAGCTGAAGTCATGATACTTTTGTATGTAGTTTGAATTGCAATCTGCAACTAGTTATGTGAATCAATGGCTTGACATAAACAGCAATTTAAGTATTGGAGGCCAATAAAAATAGGTTTTAGTACATTGAACAATCTTACAGAACAATTTTCAGATGCTTATAAGGATATATTAAACCGCATAAAACAATTTAAGAGAGCACTGCGCTATAATTTTTTAACAGAGATGATGAGTCAATGGCTTCAAAGATTGAATTTATTAAGTTGTTCTTCATATTCTTTTTTTATTATACATCTTGGTTGTTGCATTACAATAATAGACATTCTTGATAATTGCTAAACAAATAGGACTGTGCGTGTCCCTGTAATAGTCTTACAAATGATGGTACAATAATGTTCGACCAAAAACTACAATGTAAATGACTTCTTTGGCAATTTTAAATGAAAAAGTGATGTTCAAAATTCATGATCTCAACGACCTTGATCAGGAAGCGTTACTATTACAATAACAGGATCGGTTGTGCTACGAAAGTTCACGCAAAAGAAATTATTGTTGCTCTTTCAAAGTCGTATACTTAACTATCATCATCATGAATGATGAGTTTGTTGAGCGATGAGTCTGAAGTCGTGAGTCGTGAAAAAACGAAAATGCACAATATTGAGCTACAAAAAGAATGCCTTCCTTATGCGTATTGTTTTAAATCAGTCTGTCAACGACTATTTGTGTAATTCATAGCTTTCAGTACATTTCAGTTTCAGACTATTATTTACATATTTACAAGTCTATCATGTAAGGTAGCGCCGCTGGAGCTGGAGTTGTATGCACAAGATAATTAAGCCCTTCCTTGTCCTTGTAGCATCTCAAAAGACGTAAACGGGACGACGGGAACGTGGACGTAGTTGTCGGGTGCGTGTCGGTAAAGTTGCCACTGAAAGATCAGATCCTTGTCCTTTAGATTTTTGTCTGAAAACAATCAAAAATTGTTTTTTTAAATCCAACAATTAATATTTATAATGAAATTCAATATAATAAGATTAAATAAAATATACAAAATGTTTGAAATAATAATAAATAACTGACCGTTTGACAATTGATTCTTTTTTTCCACGTCCACGACCAGCGTTTTCAGCCCTCTTTGCAACTTTCTGTTGATGTGGACTAGAGATTTAAATAAAATTGTTATCAATACAAGTTAAAGTTAGAAAAACTATGATTTTGAAAATAATGCATTTAAAAGTACTGAATGACTGAAGGCTGACCTTTTATCAGTGGGCTCAGGAGCAGCGTCATGAATGTCACTGGCCCTTTCGGCATTGTCTCTGCCTCCGGAAACTGCCAACTTTGAGCGCTTGGGATATCTGCTTAAAACAAAGATAACATTTTTAGTTATCAGATTAAGTTTTTCAAAGTAATTGAATCAATAAAAACAATATGAATATACTTACGTGCAGTCACCCTTTTGCCACTTAGTCTTGCCAACATACCGTTTCCGTTTTTGGGGCAATGGCAATATCCGACTTCCAACTGGTGATGGTGGTGCCCCATGCTCTGGAGATGGAGCCCTAGTAGAAGCCGGTGACTGTTCCGGAGTTGTGTCTGGACTGGCGTCATTTAAGCATCCACGAGTATTTGTTCCATACTCAACTGATAATTTAAAAAATTATGTTAATTTATGTACTTTCTTAATGCAATTGGATAAAATTCCACAAAATATTCATTTTTACCTGCTTTTGCTGCGCTTTGGCGGTTTAACCTCGTAGAAATCCTCCGTTGTCCATGGAAGATTCTGCCCATCACAACGCTCCTAATACTACCAGCTCTGTTTCCATTACTGCTACCTCCGATTCTTATCTCAGTTCCAGTGTGACCCCCAGAATTTTTGCCCAATTCTGTCCAAACTTTTCGAAATTCTACCCGAATCTCTCGTTTGAACTGGCGGAACTGTTGGTTGACTTTTTCCACTTGTTCTGTCACATCAACTTCGGCAGCAGCCCCTTTCTTCTCAATCTTATCCAGACGCATTTGAATGACTGCAGCGTTCCTCTCCATCTTATCCAGACGCTGTTTGATATCTTCTGTGTTCTTTTGCATTTCATTAAAACGCTTTTGGTTGCTTTCATCATTCTTTTGCATCTCACCGAGACGCTGTTGATTATCTGCAGCGTTTTTCTCAACATTATCAAGACGCTTTTGACTTTCAGCAAACATCTGATTTTGTGACTTGATTTCTTCTTTAAGCAATTCCTGACATAGTTGGAAATTCCTCACAAGTCCGTCCAATTTTGCGTCACTTGCAACCTTATACTCATCTAGTTTTTGACGCAATTTACTCAGTGATTCAAGTGCAGAGGTACAGTCCTGCCTACTATCCAGCTCATTGTCTTGGGCTGGTTGACGACTTTGAGTACCTGATGTTGACGGTTGTAGTGGGAGTAGTTTTTGGTCCATGATTTCGTTATTTCTGACGTTTGGGTCGGATGGCGGCTGAGTTTGATCGTTCATCAGAGGGCAGAACCCGAATTTCCACGTTGTTTTCCACGTTGTGGAGTTGTGGAAGGAGCGTCCACTTTTCCACGTTCCACGGTACTTCAGCTCGAGATATAAGCTACGTTTTTATTTGGCCATAAATTTCTTTGGCAAAACAAATCTCATATCACCATCAAATACCGTTTGGCCAGTTTTACTCCAAATTTGAACGATAACCCCAGAATTTAATCGTCTATTTCAATTATTTCCAGTTGTCGTAAGAAATAAATACGAGTACAGACGACGAACAGTGAAAACTGTTTTCGAGGACGAGGTTGGGTTGACCAGAGCCGCACTAACCGAATGAATAAAAATCTAGTTGCGCTCTCTGCTTAAATAGTTTCGAAAATTTTAAAATTACTGTAATCGTTTGAAAAAAAATGAATCAAACAATTCAAATTAATTTCAAACATGAAGGGATGTAAAATGCTGAGCTACGCTTTCAAAATTAATGAATAATTAAATTAGATATTTAACTACGTAAGTTTGAATTATGTAAATCAATAATTGCTCGCTTTCTTTCATTTTGTACAATTCGTTCTCGACTTCCAAATGAGTTCCAAAGAGACTTTTTGCATTCGTACGAGTACAATATTTATACTAATGTCCATGCTGATTATGAACTTTATAATTATGAAATAAATTGTTTCGTTTTGTTATACTGCATGATTTGAAAGCTTGATATTTTGTATCTTTGTATGAAAACATGATGAGTACAGCGAAAGGTAAATATAGAGCATATAAATTATGTCAACCGGAGACAATGAGGTTCTTCATTTTATTTTAATGTTTGTTCAAAAATTTGAAAGCACGATGATGTCACAAACTATCAAATTTGCCTGTTTAAGAGAAACATTGTCTTCATCTTCTCTGATAGGTACTTGACATTGAACTTGTTATAGAAAAATTATAATAATTCAAAAACATTTATGATTCATCCAGTTTACTTTAATTTGCATAATATTTTCCTATGCAAAATTTATATACGAATATTACATAAACTAAGACATTTCAGAATTTTAGGACTCGGATCGGAGCTTTTTTGCTCTTGGTGGATAATGAAACTTCCGTACCCAATCATGGTCAATTTTAACATTTTACTTTATGTCATACAGCAGCCAGCTCATGGTAAATTTTAGTATGGATCTTTCTAATTTCTAATCACTATATGACACAGTCTTTAAACTACTGACCAAGTGTAATCAATCCTTATTGAAATTTGATCAGAAAATGTTATATGAATTTGCATTTAAAGCAGCTATGACCGGGGGAACTAAACATCAAACATGTTATTTATCCAAAATGCAACCATTATCATCTCTGAAGCACAGTATTGAATTTGCAAAGTTTTTACAATTTACACACAAAAATGCCTTTGTTTAGAATTTGCAACACAACTTTAGTGACTATTATTGATTATATTATACTAAAATGACAAAAGTTTTATTCAAACTGAAATATTTATTGCAGAAAGAATTATTCAAATTGCTGGTGCCATCTTTAAGATAAACTGTGTTACTAAAACATAAATTCTATTTTGAAATTTAACTGCTGAAGGGGGTGCTAGCGCTGTGCATACTGGTTTTATGGCTTTGATGTATGTAAAACGATGCGTGTGAATGAATACTATCTGCGATATCGCGATTATCGTGTTCCATAGAGAAATAGCAAAGCAAGCATTGTTAGGCCACAGAAAAAACTACTGAAAGTCAGCAAAATATTCAAGTCATTGTCATTCTAACCATCAATGCTTTTTAATGATTTGAAAGCTGGCTCATACGAAATAAATTTCCAGCTTATTAATTTTTTCGACATTTCTTGTAATAACTATATACTAATTAAATTTCTCATTTTATAAAACTATTAGTCTATATAAAACTGACTATGAAAGATCAACATGACATTTTTAACGCTGTATTCCATCGTATGTACAGTGTACACACAGTTCCACATTATTGTGTAGAACATTGAGAACATTTTAATAAAGTTGGATGCTTGTTCCATTCCTTAATTTGTAAATGTTAAAAATGAATTACGTATAGGTCGTGACTGCTGGGGTAAAATATGAACTTAATTTATTTTATTATTCCGGAAGTAAACGAAGTTTGCTCTCTTTAAACCACGTATGGTACAAATGACAAAATTGCTTATTGCCTAGAACATTGATGATTAAGATAGACATGATTTGTTTTGTATACCATACGTATTTATAATATTGATAAGATTTATTCTGACGTCACTTGAACTTGTCGATATTTTATTTATTATTCTTCCTTTTCTACTATCAAATAATGATAATCAAGAATTTTCTAACATTTACGAATCAGAAATATGTTACATGAGGTATTCGGCAGATGAACAAAATTTAGTCGAGTCAAGGTCAAGGTTGCAAAATTAGAATTGGATCGGCAGTCAAAATAGACAAAGAAGTAGGCGTGCACGCAGACAAATAATTGTAGCGCATCTCTTTGTCAAATAAGTAGTTTAGTTTTTACTATTGTTTATATACCGTAATGACTAGGTTAGTGTGCATAGATGCAATAGCAAATGCATCTGGTAAGAGGATGTAAATAGAAAAGAAAAAGATGGCAATAATGAGCTTGACATATTTCTGATGTTTTTGTACCATATCATCTTCGCTAATCAATGAAGAAGCGCCTGGTGGTTGATTTGAAGAGGAGCAGATCGTGTAAGATGGCACTTAATTATCATGAGGGATTTTGGGCGTTTTATTCTTGAGCATCATCTTCATTTTCGTTGCAACTTTTCATTCGAGTTGAAGCAAAACTAGTTCAAAAATGAAAATGTAATCTTTGAACATGTACGATTTGATCAATCAAGTATTGATAAGTTTCATGCTATCTAATTATTTTATACAACTTCTAATTACGTGGCATGTAAGTAAATAATGTATAGCATTTATATACTAGTTTATAGTTGCCATCCAATGTCAAACTGCGCTTGCTTGAACTAAGCTGGATACTAATTATTTATCAAAATAAAAACCATTTTGAAGTCAAACAAAGCAAGTTAGAAAATTTTGGTTTCATTCCAACTGGGATAGCTTCATTTTAATATTTAAAGTGACTAGCTTTTCGCAGTAATGAGCAATCAATATTTAGATTTTAGGAATACAATTAATTATTATAATGTATTTATAAACAGCATTTATAACTCTATTGATGAGCTTAGCTTCCTTAGTTAGATCCGTTTATGCAACATTCTATATTATATAATGCTTATGCAGTATTACTTTGATGATTAAAATAAAAGTGGCAACCCCATATATTTTCTCTTTGTCATGTACGCGGTTAGTTACAGATTTCAGTAGAAAGCATTGTAAAAACGTTTTCAAATAATTGGTGCATATTTAATATTGATGTTATTCTAATTTCTAATTATTTCTTCTCCCTTGTATTTTCTTCAACCCAAACCCAAGCATTCCAAAAATATTTTCTCATTTCATTAAACTCTTTTGGGTTTACAAATTATATAAAATCCGTAAGATGTTGAACAAGTTTTTAATATCTGCAGTTTACAATTTACATACGATTCGTTTGTAGCATCGCTCTGCCCTGCCCTATATAATAATGATGTTGATACGATCAAATATGTAAAACAATTTCATTTGAGTCAACTTAAATGTCAAATGTATTCTATTTAACATTTTTCGAAGGAAAATGTTGATATATTATATACATAAAAATTATATTTGCATGTAAACACCAAATTTTGCAGGAGAATATGTGAGTTATCTCATAACCGAATGTATAAAACAGTAAGTTTGGAACATATTTTTTTAAAAATCAAATGCGTAGTTAGTTTCTAAATGTTATATTGCTTAGTTCAGTATTACGAGGATGCTCTTTACATATGATGACCATGTAACCAAAAAATGAGAAATCAGAAAAATTCCCTATAGCATAAGCATAGCACCGTTTGTCGCATCAAAAATTAATTTTCCAATGAACAAATGAACAAATTCAGACCGATTTGAGCCACAGCTCGTTTTAACTACACAACATAAATAAACTTTTATTTCCTGTTAAACTATTCATGTAGTTTACAAAAATCGTTGTGCATGAACAAGACTTAAACATTATTTTTGATTTATAATAATTTCATTTAATACGAAGTAATACACTTGTAATGGTGCTCTTAATTTATAACATCAATCTCTTTACTTTATAGACGTAAATTTAGTTTGTATATTCATGCATATAACACATTAATTCAATATTTGCAACTTACATTTAATTCAGACGACATTAGCGTAAATTTATATTGCATTTTAACGTTTACTCCTGGAAAGCTCATGTAGACGCAAAGAGTAAAAAAGGTATTTCCTCCCGGACGCAAGTTACCGCACATGTCATGTTTTGTATGTTTGCGTTTGGTTTCTATCCAGTAGTAGCAAGGAAATTTAAACAGAATAGTTTTGACAAAGTTTGAAGTGGTAATTGTAGGATAGGATTAATGATTCAGAATAGATACAGAGTATATGTACAGATTATAAAGTAAATCAATAAAAAATCTTCATTTCATAAAATACACATTGGTCATGGAAAGCTCACTAATATAATTAATTACATTCCTAATATCAAAATAGAATAATTCTGCTTCTAAGTACATGTCCAAATAATTGGACTTCGAAAAATCGATGAACGAGCCAAATATGTCAAACAATTTGAAAAAGATTTTAAATACCTATGCATTTTGTACTACTTAAACTTATCTGTAAATCGGAGCAAGATTTTAAAGCTAAGTAAATAAGAAAAGTCAATAAAAGTTTAAAAAACAAAGATAAATAAGCAATCCAGTTAGTTATTTGGTTGTAATTATCCTAAAGAGCTATATAATAACAATACATAAGATACTTATATTTATTATATGGCAAACTGGCTCAGAACATCAGAATCATCTCTGTCATGCAGACGAAGACGATCTCCACACAGCTCCACTAACACTCTATTATTAACTACTATGAACAAAAAAAGTATTCAAAATAAATTGCAATTATCAATCATCAATTAAATCATTTTTTTATAATTTTACAATTAGAAATGCATACTTGATCCTAGAAAAAAACGTAATATCAGTTCTTTGTTTCCTTTAGCTTCCTCATCATAAAATGTAATACAGTATGAACTCCATCTCCAATAATTATTTTTTAAATATCAATATTGAGTGAGCGAAGGAAAGCATCAATTTGCCCGTTTGCAGGGTTCCGGTCGTCATCTAGAGATTGAGATACCGATGGAAACTGATACTGCCTAGCAGACTGTTGTTGCTGCTGCTGTTGTTGTTGGAACAATGGAGCAGATTGCTGTTGTGGCGGAGCATTAGATGGACTAGGATTTGGTCTCAATTGAGATTGTGGAAAATACTGAAGATTTTGAATTTGTTGGGTCTGAGGCTGAGCTTGTGGCTGTTGTTGTTGTTGTTGGGCTGCGACAAGCCTTGACTGAGCGTTTTGCTGAGCGTAAGCGTTTCTTGCAAGAAATTGGTCAATTTGTCCGGCCGGTGATGTTTGATGATGTTGTTGTTGTTGTTGTTGTTGCTGCTGTTGTAACTGGTGTTGCTGCTGTTGTAACTGTTGTTGCTGTTGTGGAGTTCCAAAGTACTGAATTTGAGGTTGGCCAAAGCTCTGAAGGTTCAACTGATTGTGTCGTTGGGGCTCAACGAAGGCACGAAGTTTCTGGGTCAGCTCGATTTCCTGACTTGAATGTGGCATAGCTTGAACATGAACGGATGTATAATGGCCTGAGGACGGATCGTAAACCAATTCAGTACGGTATCTTCCAAAATTGGGATTCCTTTGTCCAGTGGCTAACGTTGGTCCAGCGGACGGTGGTGCACTAGCCGCTGTTGGAGGAGCGGCTGATGGATTATTGAAATGACGGAAGGCATTAGATCCTCCAAAAACTTGACGAGATGGCTGACTGGCTGGTGTGGGGTGTCTCTGGACAACTTGGAGAGGTTGCTCGTACAAAGGCTGAGGTTGAGAAATTGGTCTGCTGATTTGAGAAAGACGTTGGAACTCTGAGTCAAAATTGAAAAGACGACTGCCACGATCAGAGTCAAGAGATTGGCTAGGCTCTTGGTAGACAAATGGTCGAACAGAAACTGGACGTTCACGAATGATCAGGGCTGGGGAGTCAGTTCGTGGGGGAAGTGTTGGTGGAGCGGTGGTAATTCGGATTCTTGGCCTTGGAGTGGAAGGGTTTGGTCTGACAACCCTTTGTCTGCAATTAGAAAAATCCAGATGCAATTAACTCATAGCTTCAATTCTTTTAAAAATTCATTTCTCATACAATTTGAAAAAATCATCAGCTTTAATTATATTAACTTCATTATATGTAGCAACCTTAATGAAAGTTTTCGTTCACACTCTGATCAGTGAGCTGAGCTACCTGCATTGTGTTTAATTTGTTTATAGAGAAGGGTGACCTTGAGACAGGTCGAGTTATTTGTATTTTTTTGTACCACACCACAACCATGAAAATCACATAATTGCTGTCATTATAAAAGTGCGAAGTAAAGTGAGCGACTGATAAAAAAGAGGATGACAATGACAGTTGTTTGTTTGAGGAGATTACCTACATAATTCTCAAGTGTGTTAAATGTTTCTTATGTTTGTGGGAAATTGAGCCTTTCCTTTTCAAGGGATCATCAAGACCTCTTCAATCAATTCAGTAAAGTCATCACCAAGTATTACTTTTGTTGTTTCTATACATAGTAGACTCCAAAAAGTTTGTGGGAAACTTTCTAATGTCATGCTATTGTGTAGCTGGCGTCATTTTTTGTACGCAAATTTATTCACTCGTTCCGATTAAAACAAGCCTCCTTCCTTCCCATGCGTAGTATTTAATTGTAAAGTTTACCATACAATCTTACATAATTTATTTGAAAGGTTTTATCGAAGGGGTTGTTTAACAGCAAGTTAGTAAGTGACCTATCTTTACTAAAACTGTCGCTCATGTACTTACTTTTCTGCTTGCATATAATATGCAGTTTTCGGTATGCGTAAAAGACGCATCGAACTGCCGCTAATTTTATGATAAATAGGAAAATTCAATGTCAACCTATCCCTCGATCTTCCTTATCACAATTTTTCTTCCACAAAGCTTAATACCTTAATATACAAAATCGTGGAGAATACTTATATCCCCAAGTCATTTTGCCATTATCTTTATCATAACATCACGCTTTTATAGAAAAAAAAAGTTTTGAGATATAATTTTGAAATTATCATTAAAACATTAGAACATGACATTCACGCATACTCACCTTGTGACTGGGCGAACAAATTGATTTAGCTGATCATCGCTCAAAGCCTCTTCACGAACTTGCTGAAGACCTTGCAAATTATTTTCATTGATTTCTGGGCGTACACGTCTGAGCAAAGGTCTTGGTGGTGGTCTTGAAACCTCATCTTCCTCCTCATCACTGACAGCTTCTTCTTGATTTGGTGCTGGAAAAAATAGATTTAAAAAATAAAATGCATAAAATCTAAAATTTTAAAATTATGTAGTTATTTCGTAGTTTTGTAATAGGTATGTATGTTGTAGGATTATATATTTTCAAATTATAAATACCATTTGGATCGCATGGATTTCCAGAGACGTACTCGAATTCCCTACGAACACCGTCTGGGTCGACATATCTGGATAAGCAACGTTTGGTTTTGTTGTTGTGGTTCATAGTGGATGACCAGGCAATAGGCAAGAAAACGAAAGTACAAGAAAATATTAATTTTTCTTCACAAATTATGTCATCAAGTTAATTCGATTCGCTGGTTAATTTTGATTTCAATCAAACAGCAAGTGTCAAACTTGTTGTTCACCGTCATCAGCATCAATTCACAACGCGATACATAAATCAAATTTTCCGATAATAAAAATAATTGTTAAACTGATGCATATATGTCCCAGGCTTTCTAAAATGCAAAGAATGAAGCTGATTTTTCTTAACAGCTATAATCCCATGTTCTGTAGTTAGTTGGTGACGTCTTTCGCGAAACTGCCCTTCTAATTCTTTATCCTCTTGACAAGTGCATAGTAGCTTCTAATTAACCCATTCACAGCAATGCAAAATAATAATTAGTTAAAGGCGGAATGAAGTAGATTTTTCTTCATGTTTTTGTTCTTGTTACTGTCACACGATTGTCACGTAAACATGAAGCCAACAACCAAGTAAACGAACTTTTCATGAAAATGTGATCTGTCTGCAACTCATCATGAATCATGATGACTCAATCTAACTCAGGTCACACCAACAGCAACTAAACATTTTGTTAAAATGCGCATACCCACTACATCCACTCAAGTCAAGTCTAAGCTTCGTAATTAGCAAATAGGTACACGCATTTTCATGACATTGTCACTCTTATTTAATCAGAAGAAGGGGTCGGTCAGTTGAGTTTAAACATTTCCATTCTAAAATTGAGATGAGATGGGATATGGCATGTTCGAACGCTAATAATGCGATAGGATTAAAACAAAAATTTGGTCATTAACCATACCGCAGCAGCTGCAGCTGAAACCGCTACTGCTACTGCAACTGCATACCAAAAAAAACGCGAAATAATTTCAGCTATTTATTTTTGCGTCGTGATTCATTTGTTTAATAAAGTTACAGCCACAAGTTCAGATAATGACGATAGAATTTTCACTGTAGAATATACAGATGTAATATTAGTGCAAAAGTTCTACTATATGTGGCTCTTTTTAAAGACTTTTCTAACAGAAGTGGCGATAGTGGCAGATATTAAGACACATGGTCCTATTACGCAATAATTTTCAGTTTAAGAAGAAAAGGTGTGGGTATATTCCTATTTTCCTATCCGTCTAGTCTGTACCATATTATAAGAGTAAGTAAGAAGTCGAAGTCACTGCTATTGAAAGAATTATTATTGTTTGCTTGCGGGCATCCCTGCCTAACCTCGCCTACTTAAAAAATATGTGATCTGATTGAAATTATAAATCAAAAGTTTCCATTCATAAATATGTGCATGCGTCTATAGTATGTAGGTCAGGTTCTAATTCTTAAAGAATGATTCACACATTAGACCATATACATACGACAACTAGCCATGCCAAAATCCCAGACACGACGGTTTTAAGGGTACCCAGGTGTTCCTAAGTGTACCTTCAGCATTAAAACCATCATGCCTTTCATTTGGTCATAAATTTGAATTTGATTTGAATATAGCCGCTGCGTGCATAACCACCAAGATTTATATCTGGCCGCATCCTTCGCTTAATTCCAATGAAATGATCGTGATCTGATATATTTTTGTCGTAAATGGAACAATGGAGAATCTTAAAGGTGCAATCGCTAATCACAAAAATAATCTGTATGCTTTGTATACTATTTAAATCCAACCATGTGTTTGATTAATCAGACTGATGAGACAGCAAGCACCACCAATTGCCAGCAGGAAAAATAAATGAGTGTAGTTAGCGTTAGTAATCTGTAATTGTTCCATATCACCTATAGCGTTAGTCTGAACGGCAAAAAAAGGGCTTTCATTTACACTTGTGTCATTTCTTAGAGAATCATTAAAATTAAACATTGAACTGATTTTTACATTACTTTATTATTACTTCGTCTTATAAGGAAGCCTATTGCATTTGATTTGTATTTGCAGATAAATATAGCTAAGCATTTTTAATCAGAGCCTGAGCAAATAGGAGACAATAAAAAGCTTATCTCAATCACACCTCACACGCCTCTTCCTTTTGCTACTCTGCCTTTTCAAATAAGCTTAAGTTGAGCTGAAGCAATCAAAAATAATAAATCAGTATCGATTTGTACAATCGATTCTCACATGAATAATAAATTATTAAAGTAAAGTCAAACGAGAGGGTTAGAGCAACGGGCCTTTTCCATTCTTAAATAATACCTTATTAGAAATTCTGTTTACATTGTAGTACTAATACTAAATATTTTTGTCTCAATATTGTAATTTCAAGTCGTTCATGTGAATATGGGAATACTATGTGTAATTAATTTGTTACTTTTACATTTTACATGATGATTTCACACTGGCAATATACTAATTTTGTGTATTTACACTGAAATTATGTTGTATTTTTTTTTCTATTCCAAGTTTTGGGAGTTATTTAATATTTTTATTGTAACATGTACAGATATATTTACAAAACAAAAATGCAAATTTGATTATAACCCAGCCCCACTTAAACATATGCTATTATTCCGTTAGTTTTACTCCCACACGCGCCGTGTTTTATATTTTATTGTGTCAGCAACGATGCGTGTAAATGATTAACGGATTGGCAAAAAAGGAATAAGAACATATTTATTTCATTGGTAGTAGGGGTGTTTTTACCACGAATCTTACATAATGCCTTGGCTAAGCAAGCACTTAAACACCATATTTAGTACCGACTAGTACAGCAATCTGTTAATGTTATTAAATTATCTATTTCTAAATTGCAGAAAAAACTGTTACTGGGCATAAGGCCTTCTTTGAGTCAGTAAAAGATAGAAAATTTAAAAATGAAAGTGTTTGAAAGATTTTGGATGAATTACATCTCCCTTTCTGTGAAAATCTTTTATTATTTTTTGGATATTGCATTATTTTTTTGGCTTTGATTAATAAGCGCTTTATTATTATAGTAATTATGATTTATGGAAAAAAAACGTGGTTAATCCTACTATTCCTACAGCATGCCAATGAAATTTTATTTGAAGAATCAAAAAACGAAAATAAACTCTACAATAAAGCAAATTGATTGTTTGTTAGTTTTTGCGTCTGCCTGCAAATAGGTTTATTTACTTGATCCACATTAGATGCATTTTTTGCACAAAAAAAAAGAAACGACAAAGCTTAGTTTTTGTTACTTGGCATAACTGAACCTGATGAGTTATGATGATTGTGACTGAGAATGCAGTTTAACTGCAACTCACTCTGTAATTTGTAATTTAACTTAAATGTACAAAGCGAGGAAAATTGTGTTATCGCCTTCACAAAAGTTTCCCACGCATAATGATACAATAACAGTCATATAGTCTCGAATCTCGAATGGTATATGCTACAAGCATGTTGTGTTATTTTTTTGCATGTTTGTCTCTTTAAATATTAATTTGTGCAACTGATTTTTGTCTCTTGTTGTTGGGAGTTGGGAAGAAGTACATAATCATAAATCTGTCAAGAGAACACTCCACAGAAAATATGTTAGTTAAGTTAGAATACATAATGCTTACCTAACTAAAGCACAAAATTAGCAACTAATTTACTAAAAAAGAATGCAAGCGATAAAACTTACAACTACCATTTTTAATTCTTTATTTTACTTTCATCCGTTCTTATGTATCTGTCCGTTCACTTCTCCTTCGGACATTCATTTTCTTAAGAAGTTTACGCGTTTTTATTTAGAAATGAAATATGGAAATGCCCAAGAAAAAGTCAAAGTGAGCTGAGATTCGAGGAATGTGCCATACGCCTGCTGAGGAACAACCGCGAGCAAGCCGCTTTGTTATTATCGCAGTCGTCATCACACAGACAATCGACATTAAAACTGAGATGAACTTAATTTTTCCTTGGTGTTAAATAAAATTATATAACATGCGCTTGAAGAAAAAACAATAGGAGAAATAAATAAAGAATGAACACATCCTTCACTGACTTCTACACTAAAAAATTATTCGTAACAAGCAGACAAAGAACAAAAAAGTTGTTATTTGCTTATATGCATTGGTCACCTCAAGAAATGGGTTTATCTTGTTCTTAAAATCGTTAACAAGCATACAATTTGAATCAAGCATTTCATTCAATATTTTTAAATGATATTAATTTGCTCTCCCATAAATATTAAAGGACCTTGTTCCATTGTTAAATTCCATCATAGAATATAAATATTGCATGAATTGGTTTTAGGTACATAAAGTACATGTTAGTTGATTTATAATTTTTAAAAGCAAAAGCAATGATTCAAAATATGCGACATGAAAGAATGCAAATACAATTCCTTTGGTTAATCAAACAAATCTTGTTAAGCTGATTTACATGTTTAGCATTTTTTAACACTATCTGTGTTTCTCATCTTACCCGTATTTTCCTCTCACAACGCAGTCGATTCCACGTGTTTCTTCTTTGAAACTTCCGTCAGCAGCCTCATATCCAACTAAATAATGGTTTTTGTTTAAGGATTAAATTTATTTTGTATTGAAAATTGTTTGAAAATTAAGAGAATGTGGCACTTGATTATGTTTACATGTAAAGGATCCGTCCTCGTTAATGTGAGAGTAGTTTCTAATTGTTCCCACTTTCTGGTCATCTTCCTCCTCATCAAGCACCTGAGCAGATGATACTCCCCTTGACTTGTAATTAACATTTGCTAACAAAGCTTGACGATTGGCGGAGGGAGTTGCTTGCCTGTAAGTTGGCACCGTGCGAACTTGTTCAATCACTTGAGGAACGTCTTCCAAATATACCTGCGTACAACAAATAAACACAAAGTCAATCAATAAAATAGTTTGCAATCAAGGTCAAATAAAAACACTTATTAAAAATAAATTATTGTAATCCAAATTTTTTTATATTTCGTCTGGTACAAAATGCAACATATCATTTTTTATCTTATCTATTGTAAAAATCAATTTTGAAGCTCAAATGAAGAAATCAATCGGGGTACTGAATTGATGATCTTTGATCTTGATGATATGGTATTGAATATTGATGATTTTCTAAATATGTATATTGGTCATAACTCATGACACTATTTCTATTCATATTTCATGTCTTAAGGGTCTAGGTCTATGCATTATTATATGAGGTCAAAATCGATAGCTTGACTTGACGTTCACAACTACAAAATTATTATGATTGATATTATGATAGTGATCAATATTTTGGGGAGTTTTCAATAATTTTGCTTGTGACGGTGTTATGCTCGCAATTATAACAAAAGCGATTGTCATAATTGCATAGAATCTGTACAAATGCCACCTGGAGATTGAAAATTATACTTTACATATAATAAAAATCCATGTTTGATCGCATTAGGCGCAGTCCCCATATCCTCCTAATAACCATATTTTTTTGTCTTCACCCACTATAATAATATGAATTTTTCATTTGTTTTTTCTCTTTATCTTTCAACAAAAATACGCAATCTTTCGCCGCAAGCTATTTAATCATGTATGTAAATGTAAACACATGCAGGGTCAATAATAATAAAATATAAGAGGTCATCAAAAGACAGACACCGCAACAACCTCAGCTTCAGCACAGCAGCAGCATTCATAGTTACGTGAACAAACAATCGGTAACGGATCATTAGATTCAGAAAATGTATCAAAACACGCACCTATTTGTACTACTGACCAAACGACTATTATATGATTATGGCTTTTCTTCGTGCACCTGTTTAGAGAAAAGTATGTCTAGATCGCCAGTGCAAAAATTGTATCAAAATGCAAGATTTACTTTTTGTATCATTTATTTTAATTTTCATGTTGGTTATTATCATTGCACTAGAGTATAACAGACCATTATAATCCATGTCCATCATCACTCGTACTCATTTTAATTTGATTATTGCATAATCATTAACATCGTCCCCACCAACCAGCATCCTCACCATTACTGAAGTAGCAATATATCCCAACTTTTTTTACGCTTTTACACGGTCGCTCAAAAAAAACGATCAACACCCTTTTCAAAATTTTATCTAATGATAATAAAAGCAACATATAATACTACATAAACTCATCTAACATAAATATAAAAACAGTCAACAGCCAAACTTTTGTAGTTTGAAATGTTTTAAAAATTATGATGTGCTATTACTTTATTTATTATGATACACATACATTTTTTGAATGACCTAACCAGTTCAAAATTGCATAATCTAACTTCAGTTCAGTAACTGCAATAAGCAAATAATAGTTTAGAAGAAAGGATTGAAGGTAGCAGTGGCAAAAGTCCTCTTCTTGTGTCGCAGATTTATATTTCGCATGCTTCAATGATACAAAAAGCTGATGAGGCGAGGCAAAACAATATAAAGCAACTCTATCTACTACGCTACCTACCTACTCAAGTGTGTACGTGCCTTCATTCTGAAGAAAACAAATTTGTTGAGAACGTGTAGCAAGTTTACAGACATGCAATACCGGTAACTCCTTTACTTTGTGTGCGATATGACATAACCCCTGCTACTCCCTTTATAAAACTTGAGCGATGCGCTATTAACAATTCTGATTTGATTTGTTTTTCTTATACTCGCCAATTTTAATAGGAGCTCTAGAGAGAGAGAGAGACCTTTGTTTTCTTAAAAGAAAAAAAACTTTGTTACAATTGTTTGATTGAGCGATATATATCATCATCAACCATCATCGCGCAGAAACGATGATGAAAACGCATGAAATTAGATAACGTACAATGATATGCAAAAATGTCTCATATTTATTTCATGTGGAGCAGCAGAGAACAATACATTTTTCTTGTATAAAAATAATCGTCCAAGAAGTGCAAAATTTAATAATAAAAATAATTATATTTTATGTAGGTAATATATATTGAATGCGATAGAGTACAATAAAATATTTGATAACGTCGTACGTTTAAAAGATTAAAAAACATTTTTACGTTTACAAAAAAATATACGCATACGTATTGGTTTGGAATGTCGCGAGCTTTGGTTCGTTATCTTTGTGGTAGTGTGAGTGACACATTAAATTTCCCGTTTTAGCAATAACAATTCAGCCGTAGCCACGCATTCCATCAGTTTATTAATGCGTAATGGATTATCAGTGTTAAAAAGTAAAGGCTCTCATTATCGTTAATCGCTTTGTTTTATAAGATCTACATTGTGAACATGCATTGTGGGCTTATTCGATCAATTTTACAAGTTTCTTTCTGCATTGTTAACATTAAGGAAGAAGGGGAAAGGACACGATTTGCTGATAATTCATTCATTCATTCATTCAATTTCTTTCATGATGATGATCATCGATTAATGGCCCCTTTAAATTCTTGCTACTATATCATGAATCTTTATGAGGGCGCACAATTTGTTAATTAACCACACACGGGACACTCCTCATCAACACTGCATTTACACTTTGTTTTTCAACATGATCGGCAAACTGTTTGAAATGCATTTATAACTGATGTTGATATAATCAGTGC